>JAFMOD010000781.1:528372-593935 GCA_019802435.1 Corydoras maculifer
ATATATATATATATATATATATATATATATATATATATATATATATATATATATATATATATATAGTAGTGGCATTTTAACAGTAGTAGTTGGAAATTAACTTCCCTTTAAGCAGTATATTAATGAACATATCTAAACAGATGAGGGTTTGTTTTTTATAAGTATTTTACTTATATGAAATAGTGAAGTGAATCAACTGAACATTTATTCAAATGATATTTTTATATATGTTAATAATTGCATGTAAAATGTATGTAAATGTATGTAAAAATAAATAAATAAATAAAAAGATCTGTTTTGTACTGATTGTATCTGTTTGTTTTCATTTTTAGTTCAAATAGAATGGAGGAGGATTGAAGTTTTTGGATTAAAGGGTTAATCGTGAAGCCCCTTCCAACTCATCTAATGCTGCCTCCTATCCCCCTGTAACAGCTAGTGGATTCTCAGAACGTCCGTTTAATTGATATCACACGAGTACAGCAGGGTTATAATACTAATACTGTCAGTGGGGTTGACATTTGGAGAAATATGAGCTCATTTTTAGTGAAAGATAATCCACACGTCGCAGTTCTTTCAGGCAACATTTTAGGTCAGCTAAAATCCAAATCGTTAGTCTATACAAACAATAACAGTGCCATGTGAGTGTTACATTAACTGCAGAGAAAAAGGCCACCAAAACAAATCCAAATCTATTACGAATGTACTGTTTTACAAAGTGATTCAACAATGAATCCATGTAGTTATTGTTTAAAAACACGTACATGTTATATTTTATTTTTTTGTGCTGGCTCAATGTGGTAAAATATATTTATTTAAAAAAGAGAGACATTACAAGCTATTGCTTTTAATATATAGATCTTTTATGATTGAGAAATATAAATTCTAAATATAAGAAAAATAAAACAGTGTTTTGACTCAGTAAACGTGTGATATATAGTTCTGACTGTAGGGGCCGCAACCGTTTACTAAAAAACGCCAAGGAAGAAGAAAAGGTATGCGCATGCGCAGTCTAAGTTGGCTAATGGAAACCGGATTTATTTAGCGAGTGAATTTGTTCAGTTTATAAAGTAAGTATATGTCATATATATAATATATATATATATATACCATAAACAACATTTATCGTGTTTTGTACTCGTTTAATAATTACACCACACTTTTTTGTCATAATACAACCTTTTTTTGTGTTTTAATCTAACGTTAGCTACTAACTAAACGAACATGGTTTTATTATGAAGAGAGTATTTTTTTACACAGTAAAAAAATGATGTAATGCTATTGTAATGCTATGTAAAAAGGCTTTTCATTTTTGCATATTCACTGCATTAAAATATTTCCTATTTACAAACCTAAAAATGCCGTGATCTGCAGTATTCTTTTTTCAAAGTCTTTGTTGTTATTTATTTTTATACTAATGTTATATAACATTAATTGTATTGCCCTTTTATTATCAGCTGACCGACGTGAATTTCTCGCGGTAATTAATATTAACTGAATGGAGCAGAGTCAATCATCTAATATAATTTCGGACCTAAATCGAAATATTCTGTTATGTGTCTTCCATCCATCCATTATCCATGGTGGGGTTCCCTATGCCCATCCAGGGGAGAACGTTTCAGGCGCTGGGCAGATACACCCAGGACAGGCGCCAATCCATCGATGGGCACACACTCACTCACTCTCACAGACACTCTATATGGGGCAATTTGGAGAACTCAATTGACTTGTGGTAGGAAACCCGAGAACCCAGAGGAAACCCACGAGGACAAGGGGAGAACATGGAAACTCCACCCAGATGGGGAATCGAACCGGGAATCCCTAGCGCTGAGAGGCGAACGTGCTAACCACTAAGCCACCCCTGATGCATAAAATTATTTATTTTCCCCATCACTGTCTGTCAAAACGATATATAAATGATGCATGCAGAGCCAGACAAAATGTATACACAAATTTGAGGATAAGAATAAGATTTTATTGTCAAATATTTAACAGGTTTTCATTTAACATTTTTTTAAACAAATTGCTAACTTAATTTTGGATGGGTGGGGAAATCCATTTCTGTTTAGATATAACAGATTAATATTCTGTTTTAAATAGTCCATATTAGTAAGTAATAAAGGTTAATTGTGTTTCTTCATGTTTTTCTGATTGATAGAAACAAGCAGATGCTTAGGAGGATGTCAGGGGGACCTGCAGTGTGTGTAAGTATTGAGTCGTCGTGTGAACGACAGGTGCAGGAGGTCTCACTGGATGGTGTGGAGACTTATGTGCCACCGCTTTCCATGTCCCAAAATCTTGCCAAACTTGCACAGCGCATTGATTTTGGGCAGTGTTCTGATTCTGAAGATGGGGATCCGAGTGGAGAGGGTAGGGAATCAGATTGGAGCAAGCAAGAGACTGAAGAGGAGGAGGGTGAGTAAAACTATCTGTGCTTTCATACAAAAGTTTTGGAAACCTTTCTTCAAAAAATCTTTTAAAAAATTGCCAGTAACACTGGCAAGTTAAATAATGTAAAATAAATGAATATATATATATTTTTAAATTGTATATGCATTTTATAAATATTATTCCAATAATTCCAATAGTTCGAAAAGAAAAAAAAAACTAAAGTAACTAAAATAACTGAAGTATACATACCACACATATCTGTATGTACCAACGGAAATTTTGGGCATAATAAAGAACACAGGTTTTAAAAAAAATTAGCAATGTTGTAATATGTTTCATTTTTTTTATTCTTATAAAACACTCTGAATTTCGACAGGCTTAGTGAAATTCCAGCCATGTTTGTGGCCATGGGACTCTGTAAGGAACCATCTGCGCGGTTCTTTGACTGAGATGTGTGTGCTGCATGACATGCTGAGTGTTATCAAGGAAAAGAAATATATGGCTCTTGATCCAATGTCCCAAGATCCACATAGTGCTAAGGTTAGAATCTGACTTTTTCTTAGTATTTTAGATCTGGTAAATTAAAATATTTGTCAATATTTTGCATCAATGATTAAATGTAAATTTTCTCACTTTCTTGTTATGAATATTTTGTGCAATGAGCAATATTAATTGTTTATGGGTGCTGTAGATGGATTATATATTAGGGGTCTAATTAAATTAAACTATTGCATTCCTATGTATGTATTGAAAAATTTTGAAATTGCAGTGTATCTGTTCAATTTGATATTAAAATAGCACAGTACTAAGCCATTTTTCTGCCTGGAGTGGTTACAAACAATACAGGCATGAGGCATCCCCATTGTACCATCAAAACGATTTATGAATGTTAGAGGAAACTCAAGCACAGGAATTACATGCAAATTCCACCCATTTTTTTGTTACAACCAGAAATTGAACCTGGGATCATCTTACTCTGAAGTTGTAGCCCTAAACACTGAACCGCTATGTCATCACAGTGCATGTGTAAAAGTGTTTGTAGTCATAATTAGATTTTTTCTATGTCAGAGGAAGGTGAGAATTTATATGGAAGAGCCACAGATGAAAGCCACTTCTCTGTCTTCATCTCTCACTTACAGATTTGATTGGGCCTCCAACTTCACATTTGTATTCTTGGTTTGTGTTCAATATACTTATACAGTAAAAGAAAGCATACCCGTTCTTAAAATCAATGGTTTTACAAATCAGAACATCATATATATTTAATTCACAAATGTTTTTAAAATTAGGTAAATATAACCTCAGCTAAACAGCACCACATGGCAAATTGCTGTTATTGTTTATAGAGCAAAAAAGGAGAAAAAAAAAGCCTTCTGTGAAAAACATAATTAGGTTTTTTATGACCTTTTCAGTCTCCTACATTACTCGAAAGGAAATTTTTGCTCACTTTAGAATGTTGCTTCAGTTCACTGAGGTTTATGGGCATTTGTTCATGCATAGCTCTGCCACAGGATTTTATTAGGTTAGGGCCTGGACTGCAACATTTAAACATTTTGTTTCTTTTTTTTATTTTATGGCTGATTTGATGTTATGCTTGGGAACACTGTGGTGTTTCATAATGTATTTTCAGGCAAGTTTTAGCTGCTGAAATGGCCTTACATTTAACTCTTGAGAAGATGTTTGTGGTCGACCAAATGACAAGTTGCAAGTACTGTAACTGAAGCAAGCTTAAATCATCTCTTTTTTACCTCTGTACTTGACAGTTAGTATGGGGTGTTTGTGGTAATGTCATCAAATTTAGCCAGACATGGCACAGTGTGTTGTGGTTAAACATATCCAGTGTCATCTAATTTGTCAAAGAACTTAGTTTTAAAACTCTAGTTTCTTCATATGCAACTTTTCATCTGAACAAAACATGGAAACGAGACTGCTTTGTTTCGAAAGGAGGCTTTCATATGGCAATATTTTTATAGTATTTGTTAATAATTAATTTATCAAGCCTATTTTATTAGCAGTACAAGGCTGCTACTAATACTCTTTATTCATATTATTATTTTTTTACACACTACTTTTGCATTTAAATTAGATTTTTGCTTTAAAAAAATAAGACACTGATTTTCCTTTCAGGTTGTGCTTTTTACCTGTATAAGCTTTTATGAAGTAAATGTTTATGATGTCCTGATATGTAACTGTAAGATGGAATACCTTTTCCCCATGTTTATAATAATGTTACTTATATTTTATACATGTTTCATTACCAGACCCCTCAGGTCTTACAGCTGATTAGTAAAAAGAAGTCTCTGGCTACTGCAGCTCAGGTGCTGCTGAAGGGGGCAGAGAAGTTAAACAAGTCAGTGGCAGATAGCCAAGAGCAACGCAGGCTACGGGACTTTAATGCAGAGTTATTGCACCTTCGGTCACAGTGGAAACTGCGCAAAGTTGGTGACAAAATTCTCGGTGACCTGAGCTACCGCAGTGCTGGTGAGTGGTTCACATTGGTTTTATAATTGTTTTTTGGTTTTAATATCAATCTCTCAGTGTTGTGTGTTCTGTTGGTGTTATTAAAAACTGCAAATTTTGCAGCTGTGCAGCGCTGGGGACTGTTCTTGTGGGCAAGAAAGAAATCTTGTAATTGTGGGCTGATTTAAACATCTTATGTTCATGAAACAACAATTTACTAGTTTAACTAATTCATTACCATTTAATGCCCTAAAATACTTTACAGTAGGGGCAATATAACAGCCATTACTGCTACTGTGTATATAATCTATATGTCTGTGCTATAATCTTCTTAAATATTATTGTGCACCGGTACAATCATGTAGTTTTTCATCCCCACAGGATCTCTGTTTGCTCATCATGGTACATTTGAGGTTATTAAAAACACAGACATTGACTTGGACAAGAAAATTCCTGATGATTACTGTCCTCTCCGTGTTCAAATCCCAAGTGATCTGGAAGGTTCAGCTTATATTAAGGTATGTTTAGTATTTGTGATCTACCCACCCAACCATTATCTTCCATTCTACTAGGGTCATCGTGGGGGGAAATCTAACCACTGTGCTAACCACTAAGCTACCGTGCCGCCTGATTTGGGATCACTTTGTTAAATTTTTTTAAAGGACCTTTTTTGTATCTAAAAGAATTGCTGTGTCTTTGTTTATAGGTGTCTATTCAAAAACAGTCCCATGACATAGGCGACCTAGGAACGGTCATTCTATTCAGGAAGCAACACAAGGCAAAGCCAGGTAGGACTTGCACAGTAAACTAATAATAAATAAATAAATTATATACATACATAATTACATTATCTTAGTTGCTGATTACATGTTCATGGATTCATTACAGGTCTTTCAATTCATATTTTAGTGTAACAAAAGGTTACATACACAATTGCATACACAGCCATGTATATTCATGTACTTTTTTTAGTTTCTAAATCCATGTAGTTTTATATATATATATATATATATATATATATATATATATATATATATATATATATATATATATATAAATAAATATATAAATAAAATCCCCCTTTGCTCTCTTACACACTCTTAGGTTCACAAGCATGGCATCTAAAGCTGGAAGCTGCACAGAATGTGCTGCTCTGTAAGGAGATCTTTGCTCAGCTCTCTCGGGAGGCAGTTCAGATTAAATCTCACATTCCTCATATTGTTGTTAAGAATCAGATAATTTCCCAGCCCTTTCCAGGTGAAACAATTTATGATTTCCTCACTGCATTGCTGAAGTATTTACCGATTTGATACAAAAATGTGAATTTAAAGTGTTTGACTGTGAATTTAGCTGATAAACGTTATTTGTTTAAAATTCTTCATGTGCGATCGAGTGCGTATTTGGGTAACACAGTGTGGTTTTTATAGGACTTCAGCTGTGCATCTCACTTTGCCACTCTACTACTGAGAGAAAGAATCAAAGAGCGTCACCTGAACAAACGAAATCAGATGACCATCTGTATGTGCTTGAGCATAATCTGCACCAACTCATAAGAGAGGTATATTAACATACACACCAATGGCTGGCAGAAATATATAATTTTTAACTTGCACAACTGGTACAATATTTGGAAGCTATTTGGACACTGACCGCCTTTTTGTTACTGAAAATCTCACTTTTCTGTGAAAACTTTTAAAGTTTTTCTACTGTATATCTGGGTATTTTGAGGAATATGGGAATTTGTAAGGTCAGACACTGGTGTGTTTGATGAGGTAAGGGATTTGTGTGGGCAGTTGATATTCTTTACAACTTATCAAGCAATGTTTTATGCACCATATTATAGGGCACATGATGGAAAAGAAGGTGGCATTTTTTTATACTGTACTCCTGAAGCAAACTGTTGTCCAGAATACCTGGCTTGGTGCCACCAGTGGCAATGGGATTAAATAGAGCACCTGCTTTGAGTAGTAAATTTGTGTGTTCCAGTCTTTTGATCATAGTGTACTTATTGTTGCATGGAATATTTGTACCTAAGAGCCATGGCAACATCACTTAAATTTTTAAGTTTTTTCTTCCGGTTCCCAGAAAGTCTGTGCATGTGTATAATATAGAGTATTGCAGTGAGTTTCAATATGCTGTGTTTTTTTTTTTTTTATCCAGTGTACCAATCACTTGTGTACACACAACCTTCTTTTATAACTAGGTTTCCTCGATTGTGTTCAGCTGTTATATCTGCAAGAGCTGGCTACTTTGAACCCAAACAAAATCGAACAAAATTATCCTATGATTTTCTTTTTATTTATAAGTATTTATTTGTCCTGTATTCTAATTTCAAAGTACATTTCATACATTGAACTGGGTAAATAAAAAATACCTTAAAGTCTAACTGTTAACCCTTTAAAAATATGCATAAATAATAATTGAACAGAAAACCCCTGATTTATATTTTAAAAACTGCATATCCAAAACAACCTTGAATTTTTATGTGTAGATAAAATACCTAAAAGTTATCTTTTGAAAGAACAATTTTAGTTGTATTAACTAGCAATGAAATTTTGCCTCAGTGTGTTAAATAATAAGTGTTTTTTGTTTGTTTGTTTTATTTCTAGTTTCATAAGCAGAACCTGAGCTCCTCTGTCATTCCTCATCCTGCTAGTGCTCCATTTGTTTCCAAGCGGTTACGATTGGCTGGGCCAATGGCTTTTGATAAAGCTGACATCAGCTCCCTACAGCAGTATGAAGGTTTGCTGGAAAAAATCATCAAGCAGGCCAAGCACATCTTTCTTCGGAGCAGGTAATCATTTCTAACACTAAGCCATTCATCTGTGAAATTGTACATCATCTATAGAAACTAGTACATAAACAGAATCTCTCCCTCCTACAGGACAGCAAGAACCATCGACAGTCTGGCGAGTCGTGTTGAAGACCCTCAGATTCAGGCACACTGGTCTAATATTAATGATGTTTATGAGTCCAGTGTCAAAGTACTAATTACTTCACAGGGATATGAACAAATCTGCAAGTACGCCGAGATGTCATGATGCTAATATCTAAAGTGTTTTTCTAAAAGCATGACTAGAAATTTTACACACAACCTGTCACACTTCCTGATCAGGTCTATCCAGTTACAGTTAAACATTGGAGTGGAGCAAATCAAAGTTGTGCATAGGGATGGTCGTGTCATTACTCTCTCTCATCAGGAACAGGAATTACTAGACTTCTTGTTATCACAGGTGAGTTGGTCCTTGTGCTTGTTGCATTTAATTACATAATAAAAGATAATGTTCCCTTAAAGTAAAGTAATTTTAAATGTCAGTTTATGGAGATTTTATCGTAAAATCATAATTTTTTATATTTGAGTATGGTTATGCTTTTTAACCTTTAAAACTAAATAATAAACATACACTCATGTATTAGAAAATACCCTTTATACATTTTATAGACATTACTTTTTAGTGTCCTATGAGGAATATCCCAATATTTTTATGTGCATGTGTCTACAGATGTCTCAGCACCAAGTGCATGCAGTTCAGCAGTTGGCAAAGGTGATGGGTTGGCATGTGTTGAGCTTTAGCAACTATGTTGGTCTTGGTGCCATTGAGAGCATTGGAAATGCTTCTGCTATCACGGTTGCCTCTCCAAACGGAGCTTACGCTATCTCTGGTACATGCACAGATTACTGCACTGTATATTGCACAACTTATATGTAGTACATGATGTATGTTACAAACATTACATTTTTTAATTTTATAATATTAGCCTTTGCTTTTATGCTCAGCACTCAACAACCTCTAACCCTTTTATAGGTATTGGAAGTTATCTTTTATATAGATTTATGCTACCACACTCAAATACAACTATTATATTTAACTGAATTAATTAGCAGCTGGGCGGCACGGTGGCTTAGTGGTTAGCACATTCGCCTCTCAGCGCTGGGGATTCCCGGTTCGAATCCCCATCTGGGTGGAGTTTCCATGTTCTCCCCGTGTCTGCGTGGGTTTCCTCCGGGTTCTCCGGTTTCCTCCCACAGTCCAAAAACATGGATCAAGTTAATTGAATTCTCAAAATTGCCCAATTTAGAGTGTGTCTGTGTGAGTGAGTGTGTGCCCAGCGATGGATTGGCGCCCCCCCCCCCCCCCCCCCCCCCCCCCCCCCCCCCCCCCCCCCCCCCCCCCCCCCCCCCCCCCCCCCCCCCCCCCCCCCCCCCCCCCCCCCCCCCCCCCCCCTTAGCAGCTCTATGAAAGAAATGGCAAATAATTATAAATGTAGTTGTACATTTGTATCAGTTGTTAAAAAAATGATACAATTCTAGTGTCACAACTTTATAGGAATAGTTTATTAATAGTTTATAACTCTTTTAATGACTGTGTTATGTTAAACTTATGAAAACAAATAATCACATTATGAAACACAATGTGTTTATGACATACTGACATACTAAAAGTGGGTGTGCATGTGCACACAATTTTGCAATTCTGGTATTTCTGATCATAATAGTGTGTTGAGTAATTACTTTGTAATGAAAAACATCACAGCTGCTTTGCTGGGTGTCGCTTCACATGGTTGTGTACACGAAATTTTCAGAGGTTGAGTGTTGGGTGATAAAGACTTTGCTCCATAATCACAAGTCCAAAGGCAATTGCTAATTGCTGGTTCCAACAACAAAGCTCAGAATTTCAAAGAATATGTATAAGTATTTAGATTGGAATTATGTTGACAAAGTTAGGAAGATGGTTTGGGCATGTGGAGAGAAAGGATGAGCTTTAAATTACCAGCAAGTAATATCAGGAAACCAGACCAACACAATAACATGACCAACAATGACTTCAGAGCTCAATCCTGAAGAACATTTACAGTTGTCATTTGTATTGTATTGTATTTGTTAATGGTTAACATGTTTTAAGTATAACCCTTTTTGTGTATTTGATTAAACAGTTCGGAATGGACCTGGGAGTGGATGCAAGGTTCTGGTTCAGTTTCCTCGATGCCAAGCTAAAGATCTGCCAAAGACTGATGTGCTGCAGGATGCAAAGTGGAGTCATTTACGAGGACCATATAAAGAAGTGTATTGGAGTAAGATGGAAGGCAGGAACTTCATTTACAAAATTGAGCTTCTGATGGCAGCACTGACTCCCTGCCTTTAAAACAGAACTGTTCCTAATTTTACGGTTTACATTTTGTGCATTTCCTTTTCTATAAAATTATTAACCTTTTTTGTTGTTCTGTTAAGTTTGTATTATGTCCACTGTTGTATTTGAGTAAAAGTAGTTAATTTCTTTTCCAACTCGTCTTTCTTAAATGTGACCAAACGTGTCAATGGATTTTTGTAGATAAAAGTGGTATAACATGTCATTTTGTCAACAATTTCCTTTTATAACCATTTATTTACAGCTGTGTTTTGTTCAAGTAGCACTTCCAAAATCATTTTGATGCTATATATTGTTATTGAAGGGAAATTTTGCCACTCCAACACAACACCTGCTGTAACACTCTAAATGTACGTTAGGTTCAGCCAGCCATAATCTCATGGGTTTTGCTTTAAGATTGGTCATCAACTGTAACCATGTGCTGCTCAGACAATTCTAATTCAATTAGCCAATTAACCAATCAACAAGCAAAAGGTAAGAAAGATCCTCCCTTTGCCGTAGTTTGTCTTCTCTGTGAACTTTGGTTTCCTCCCACATTCCAAAGACATGCTGATGGGTAAATTGGAAGAACTAATTGAACTAATTTCCCCTAATTGGATAAATTATAAACCAAGGCTGAGGAAAGACCTACCTCATAAAAAACATTCACCATAAAACTAAAGGGATTAAAAACTGCACTTGAAGAGCCGCCATGCTGTATCCAGTAAGTATAATTTTTAAAAGAGTTAATAACAATTCAAGATGAATTCTACAAAAACTACTGACATTTAAAATATCTACTAAAGTGCTATCAAATTTAAGTGTCTGTAGTGTTGCTTTGTATTTTCACCATACGTTGCAAGTAAAATATACTGTAATTTAGTTCAAATAGATATTAGTCTCAGGAAAGGTTGGATATTTTTTCAAATAAATTAATATTTGCTGTCAGAACTTGATTATTGATTTTTTTTACTGTTTAAAATGCATTTTGATGAGGTCCCAAATTATATGTAAAGGCATGTAATTAATGGCTGGTAAAGTACGTAGGAACTATAATGATGAGGGTTGAGATTCTGAAAAACACAGAACAACAGTTTTATTTGATCTATAAGAGCAAATTGCTTTTAATTACTATTTACCCTGTCACAATATGTGTTTGAGCTCCTGTGGCATTACCATTTCTTGCCTTTAGTAGTGAGTATGTGATAACCTGGAGCTTTGTTCTTTATTGTGAATGCATGGTGGACATATGGAGTATATTTTAAGATATTTAAAATTCTGGGCCTCATATAAACATGCACAAAAGTTTGACGACTCTTGGCCAAATGACACATACTGCCATTTTTATTGATTTTAGAAAATGTAAACAGACTATACCTAATCAAACATAAAATCAATATTTCAACAAATCCTTAAGCACAGTTATTCTGTCTTTCATAAGACACAAACACAAAATAAATTAAAGTGTTGGTAATTAGTTACATCTCCTTTGGCAAAAACCACAGCATGCAATGGTTATATGTATCTAGTTAAGAAGTTTGGATTCTTGTGACTGAAAATTTATTCTGGTTAGTTTTACAGTCAGCCTGAAATTCTGAAACATTCTTGGATTATCTTGCATGATCTTGTATACACAGCTTGTTTAAGGCCTATCCACACTTTAAGTCTGTGAGGTCCTGTCCATAAGCATGTTTGTCTCCCTCTTTATAGCTTCATTCATTTTTAGGATTTACATGTATTTTACCCACTTCTATATTTTTTCTATGCAATTACATGAAGGTCATTTGCAGAAATACAGACAGACAAGGGGGAGAGACACATTTCGGACGCTGGGCAGATACACCCAGGACTATCACTTGGCACACCCTAACTCAGACACACTCTATATGGGGCAATTTTGAGAATTTAATTACCCTTGATCCATGTTTTTAAACTGGAGAACCCGGAGGAAACACAAGCTGACACGGGGAAAACATGGAAACAATCCCTAGAGATCGCTGAGATGCGAACGTGCTAACCACTAAACCACTGTGCTGCCCTCTTTCAAAAATGTTTTTTTAAATATTGATGCTGATTGTTTATAAAAATTTCCAAATTTAGCTGTCAGCCTACATCACTTTTCATGATTTTGGCTTGTCTTTATTGTACAGGTAATAAGAATGTGTTTAAAGACAAGGTCAGTTATTCTTCTTTCATTATGATAATGATTGTTTATTAAGCTTTATAAACTGGGTGGTTCCAGCCCTTATCTGATTGGCTAAGCTTCTAATCGAGAGGTGACATTATTGACAATAATGCACACCGCTGACTACCTCACATTTGTATTAATGCATGATTATTTTAAATAATAAAATCCAGATTTGTGGAGTTTCCATGTTCTCCCTGTGTCTGCATGGGTTTCCTCCAGGTTTTCCGGTTTCCTCTCACAGTCCAAAATCATGGATCAAGTCTATGAATTCTCCAAATTGCCCCATATACACTGTGTCTGCGTGAGTGAGAGTGTGCCCAGCGATGGATTGGTGCCCTGTCCTGGGTCTATCTGCCCAGCGCCTGAGACGTTCTCCCCTGGATGGGCATGGGGAACCCCACTGTGACCCTAATAGAGGATAAGGCGGGAAATAATGCATAAATGAATGAAAATCCAGATTCAAATAAACAATAAGGAAGAGCAATAAGGTTGTTACTACTGTTTTTTATAAACCATGTTTTGTAATTTGGACACTAGATGGCAGTTTTAATTGTTATAGAAACCAGAATCCTGTACTGTTCTCTTTAAAAACAGTTAACATCGTGGAAGAGCAGTTTATCAACGATTTGTCATCATAACATGTTTTAAACTGTTTTATAAAGGCAAAAAGGCACTTGAGGTTGTGCATTATTTTCAATAAACTGTACTCTGCTTTAGGTCATGCCTAATAACTCTTTCCTGTTTTTTATTCTTAATAACGCATGCCCTCTCCTGCCTTATTTTTTTATTTATATGTGGAACAGTAAGTCACCACTGCTGACAGATAAATCTTTTCATGCGTTTTTATTAGATTCATGCAGGGTTTATTTCCTTTGATTTCAGCACATGAGCAGTTCTGTCTGTAAGTGTACTTAATCTTTAGGATATTTCTCTGTATTGTGGGTACTATTATAGTTATATTTTTGGAAGGTTCGCAAAGCTCATGCCTTGAGTTTTAGGCCAAAATTTTTAACACATTTAATAAGCTGATTTCATGTTCATCACATTTGTGCCATGTCTTAGGTCTGATCTATTTAATCTTTGACATTTTGTCGACATCTTTCCGAACACTAACAATGTCTAAAGTTTTATTCAGGTCATAATGATAGCTTGTTTTTGTTTGTAATTAATTTTTTTAATAAGGCATTAACTGTGCATCAGGATTTGCTAAAAAATACAGAATGCTTCATTTGGCTGATAGTACCCAAACTCTGAGTAACATTCCATGTATACTTATGCTGTTTTGCTAAATTGTAGATTTACATACAAGAAATGTGAGCTAAACATGGGAAAGGAACAGCTAACAACCTCACAAGCTGAAGGATCATGTTGCTGCAGTTCTAAGAAATATCACACATGTTGATAAAGCATTGTTTCAAAATAAGTACATAAATTCTGTTCACTGCAACATATGTAAAAAGCACAAATTAAATTACTGATACCCTTCAAGTTAGAAATTTTATGGTTATTAAAATTAGTTTACATTGTCTAATCATTGTTATATAATTTTTAATTACCTGTCTCAGTAGGTGTGCATGTTACAGCAATATAGTTACTTTTGTTTACATACAACCTTGCAATTTCCCAGGAGTCCTGAGTTTTAGCAAGATAACTGCCTTGTCAGTGACTTTGCTATGCATCTCTTTCAAACAGAAGTCCTACCTGGTAAATTACCTAAGTAAAAGTGCCTAAGTGAACGGGATTTAAGACTTGACAAATATTACAAAATGAATTCAACATCCATATTATAATCGATCAATAGGACTACTAATCATATAACTTTGTACAGCCAGACAGATATTTTATGCTCATGAGAACATCATAAGGATTGGTCCATCGGCTCAGAGGCACTTGGGGACTCTGCCCCCTGACTCTCCATTTCTTCTTGCTCATCTTGCCTCTCCTTGTCATGATCAGTATTAGGCTCAGATGTGCTCGGCTGACACGTTTTTTTGTCTATAGTGGCCTGAAGGTTTGACACCATCTCCTGGAGACACCGACGTTGCGCCTCTATTTCTGATGGCTTCAACTCCACGCCACAATGCCCTTCACGCAGAGTGAGTATACCTGGAGCTACACGCACAAGCTTTTCTTCTGACAGTGCTACCTTCTCCCCTTGTATGCTGCCACTGAGGTCCACTCCACTGCTGTGCTGTCTCTTTATATGGTGGTGTTCATGAGAGGTTGAGCCAAGTGAGTGTCCTTTGCCCTGAAAAAGACTGATGGTCTGCTCTTTCTTTCGCACTGCCCCACCACAGCCCAGTTTCAAACTATGAGAGGGGCTTCCCTCGTGGCTACCAGCAGTGGAATCAGAACAGAGCTGGATAAGTTCCTCCACATTGGGGCCCACCGGGAAATGACCAGCAGCATCAACGCAAAGTTCCAAACGTTCCTCCGCCGCATTGAACACAAAGGTTTTACCAGTCAGTTGTGGCAAAGTGCAGTGCTTTCCATCCAACAGACCTAAAGCCAACCACATGCACACGAAATAGTTTTAACAAATAATTAACATAAACTTAAATTTGATAAAATAAGGTGCCGTTTACTTCACAAAAATTCAAATAATATTTATGGTTGTGGAAGAAAGTACCCAGTTTTTGGTGTTTTCACATAAAAGTATGAATATAGTAATTCAGGGGTTGTATAACAATGAGCCAAGTTAGCCTTAAGGGCCATGCTCAAGATGGGCTAACCCCTAACCCTAACCCAACCTTAAAATTGATAGTCCAATAACCTAACCATTGAGTTCTCACACAAAACCATCCAGCCATCCATTATCTTCCGCTTTGTCATCTATTAGGGTCGCGGGGAGAACGTTTCGGGTGCACGGCCGATGCATCCAGAACAGGGCGCCAATCCATCGCTGGGCACACACTCACACAGACACACTATTTGAGGCAATTTGGAGAATTCAATTGACTTGATACATGTTTTTGGACTGTGGGAGGAAACCGGAGAACCCGGAGGAAACCCACACGGACACAGGGAGAACATGGAAACTCCACCCAGATTGGGATTCGAACCGGGAATCACTAGTGCTGAGAGGCGAACGTGCTAACCACTAAGCCACCGTGCCGCCCCACACAAAACCAACCATACCTAAATGTGTTACATTTAACAAATCCAGGTTATTGCAGGATTC
Organism: Corydoras maculifer; assembly: GCA_019802435.1. Classification (NCBI taxonomy): domain Eukaryota; kingdom Metazoa; phylum Chordata; class Actinopteri; order Siluriformes; family Callichthyidae; genus Corydoras; species Corydoras maculifer. The sequence continues at coordinate 543,716 of JAFMOD010000781.1, forward strand.
AATATATTTACATTTATTCATTTGTGAAACACTTTCTTTCAAAGCACCTTACAAATGAGAGAACTTTGTTAGGTGCTTGTTCCTTTCATTTGTTAAACACAACAGTGCTTTTGTTCTCTGTAACATGATATTAATGCCCTTTGTTTATTGCATACAGAATAAAAATCTGAACACAGTCACTCATATGTATTTTTAATAACTGTTTACTTGTGTGCCCAGCGATAGATAGTCCTGGGTGTATCTGCCCAGCGCCTGAAACGTTCTCCCCTAGATGGGCATGGGGAACCCCACCGCGACCCTAATAGAGGTAAAGCGGAAGATAATGAATGAATGAATGTTTACTTGTGATCAGATCAGTCAAGTCACTTGTAGACAAATGAGGTGTGAACTGAGTTGAAGGTGAACTTTAACAGTAAAAGGCATTTGGCTGTAATGGGATTGTAAAATTATTTGTGTGTGGACTGGTGACCTGCCAAAGTAGCTTTCACCCTTTCTGCTTAATAATTGCTGGGAAAAAAAACACTCCCTACAATTCTAATTACAATAGGTGGCTAAGAAAATAAATCCAGAATCAGACACTATGCACCCTCAACATCTGTTTGCAAAACCTTTAAAACATGGATGTAGGGGTGGAGTTTCTCTCTTGTTTTTCTCCCAATGCAGTATCCAATTCCCATGCATCAGCACTCTCAGTGCTGAGCTCTCATGTGCTTTCTCTGTCAAACATGCAGCAAAAGCCGTCTATTTGCCAACTCAGCATTTTTGCTGGAACCCTAAAGTTGCATTTCAACTGCTTGTATGCATCTTTGTGCCATATGTACCTTTGTGTTTAAGTGCTTTTAACAGCCAGTAGAGGTAGTCAGTAAAATATGTATAAATAATTTAAAAATACCCCTCCCATCAAGCATAAACATGCAACTAACAGCACAATTTCAGACTTAAACACTTTGAAACATTAAATTCTACTCTTTGAACAACCTGTGTAGTCTGCTTAATCACTATAAATGGTCAGAAGGCATAGAATTATACATACATGATTAGCAAAGTAGTTTTAAGAGCAAAAACGTTACCCATTTCTTTTTTGACAATGTTGTAGAAGACACCCCCTTGTTGAAACAGGTGAGGTAACTTCTTAGCATACGACCACACATCCTTCTCACCTAAAAGATGAAAAAAGTAGTTCTTATTTTTAAAGAATTGAAGCTGGAATATTTTTTTTACATGTTATATCACCCAAGGGATCAAGACACAAAACAACCATACTTATATAATAGTTGGGTTTAGGTCTGACTTGGTTTTGTCTTTTTGCTCTTATATGTGCATTTTTTTAATTAAAGAAAAAGTTAATTGGTTGAGTAAATGTTTTACCAATAAATATAATTTGTAACTTTTGCAAACTTAAATTGTACAAATTTAGATGTAAAAGCTTTATGTACACTATATGAACAACATTATTGGGACACCTATACATTAAAACCACAAAGCTTTTAGGACATCTAATGTGTGTTCCCCTGCAAGTAATATGTTTTACTCTGCTTAAAAAGATTTTATGTACTTTATATACTTCCTGGTGGAACCAATAAAGGCCAAATGAATTCTACAAATTGCCCCATATAGAGTGTGTTTGTGTGCGTGTCTGTGTGTCTGAGTGTGTGCCCAGCGATAGATTGGCGCTCTGTCCTGGGTGTGTCTGCCCAGTGCCAGAAACGTTCTCCCCTAAATGGGCATGGGGAACCCACCCTGCGACGCTAATAGAGGATAAAGCGGAAGATAATGGATGGAATATTTGTTAGAACATAAATATTATATTTTCTGATTTGTTGGGGAACCGTTTGTGTTAATTATTACCTAATCCTTTATCAGTACATTTTGGATGCTGCCTAAGGGATGCTTGTGGTAAGACATTTATGATTACTGGATGATTTTAAGAAGTAACAATGATTTGCATTTGATCCACTTGTATGACGTCACTTTAACAGAGCACCTTCATGTGAAATATACTACCTATATATAAACTATGATATATATTCATACTATGAAATATACTACACTATCATCAAATACATTGTGGGGGTCCTAACATTAGAAAATAGTGAAGGGAATTAACAAAGTATGCCATGACACAAGTGGCGTGCAGTATTTAAAACATATAATTAGAAATAGACAAGTCATTCATAAAGTTTTTTTTTTTTTTTTAACATGTTAATGCCATACCCATAAGTGTTGCTAGGAGACAGAGTGATGACATCTCCAGATCAATGTTTTCCTGTAGATCCTCACTGCTGGTGCTACTCAGCCATGACTCAACAGGTTCATGCGAGTGTTCTTCTTTTTCTGGGACATTCTCCTTCAGCACTTCCACGGTGATGCGGTCACCATGCTCCAATGCCACAGGCTTGTCCTGATGCTCTAGAGGTGGTGGGGGCAACTTCCGTGGGGGAAAGCCATATCGGATGCATTGTTGGTGAGGCTGCAGTTTGAGCGCTTGGGTGATGGCTTTCTGCAGTTCTGCATACGTTGTATGGTCATTTAGCTGAAGTGTGGCCTGCTGTCCATCACTTGTGGTCACACGCACCTTTTTCTGCCCACTAGGTTTTGAGGCTTTCTGAGGTGTTGGTGGAGCAGATGATGTGGAAGAGGCTAGAGGCCTTGCACTTTGGTCTTGTGTGACTTGTCTTTGCGTCCGCCTGCACTGGGACTGAGCAGCCTGCTCACTAATGTTTTGCTTTATATTCCTCTCTGCTCGGCTCATCACCAGCTCCTCCTTATGTAACGTTCGTCCTTTCTGTCCAGTCAAGATCATCTTTGTTGGGGAATTTGCATCCCATTCCACTGCCGCTCCATTTCCCCGTGCTATGGTCTGCATGTGAGCTCGCTCTAAGGCCACTGGGTTGTACTCCTCTAGGTTTTTCTTTGCTGTGTGGTGCAGAATTGTGTTCACTACCTTCTGCACGAGTACTTCACTTCCAAACTCTCCCGGAAAATGCTTAGTAACAAGATGCATTGCAACATCATAAACGTTGCTGTTTAGTGCTGGTTCTGATTCATACTGGAACCAGTAAACAGTTTCTTGTACTACGCGACCACTCCACTCCAGAGTAATTGGAAATGCTTCAGGCAGGTTTTCGTATTCTTTTCCGTCCCAAAAGTGTTTAAAACCACAACCACACTTTCCTCCCTGTGAGCGTGTGTTTGTACGGTCCCCATCCACGTACACAACAGAGCCATCTACACGAACATGCCTTGTAGAGCTTCTGTGGCACCAAGTGCAGGTGGAGAGCATGCTGAGCCTGTAGTCAGGTACCAGTGCGTCCAGCTTTTGGCAATAAGAACATACCAAGTTGTTTAAGGGAAAGGTGTAGTTCTTGTCTTCTCGTAAAGTGCCATGAGTGGACTTTGCAAGGTTGTACAGTTTTCCACCAGGAATCAACCATTCTGGAGGCACATGGATTTCAGAAAGTGCATTGCATATCAGACACCGATGCAGACGATTCTCCATTACCATTTTTTTGGCCGCCTCTGTCACTTCTTCAGGCTGAATGCCAATTATCCCTTTACGCCGGTAAATGTAATGATGAACATCAGACACAAGTCCAGGTTGGATAATATTGTTTTCCATAAAGACATCCTCCATGGCACTAACTAAGCGAAGTAGGTACTTCTCATTTAGGCTTCGGTCTCCTCCAATCACACAGCCACCACAAGGTTCCAAACTGACATACTTGGTGATAAGCTCCTGTGGAACGCCCCATGCCTTAGGCAGCAGTGCACCGGGAAGCTTGGGTAAAGACATGCCCTTGATACCCACTAGAGGGAGGTAGTGATTCCTTCCTGAGCTACTCCAAGCAATGCAGATTGGCTTGTTCAAAGACCCATCTTTTCCTCTACACTGCTCCTCTGGCACCAAACCTGGCAGAAACAAGGCTGAGTAGTCACCTGGGCTTTGCATGCCACTCAGAGAATCCAGGAGGATAATGGGACGATGCAGTACATTGGCCAGCCCAAAGATGTGAATATTCCGCAAACCGAGTGGGACCCCCTCAGGAGGGACAAATAGAGGGTCACACTCGCTGATTATGTCCTCCCACTCTGCAGAGTCAATGAAGTCTCGGAACAGATTCTTGTAGCATTCTAGATTCTGCTTAAAACTTAGTTTTAGGTTCTCTCTGAGGGCATGCCAGAAAAGTTCCCGACCAACCAAAGCTCTAGATATAGCGTGGACCAGGCAGTGGCCATCTCCATCGACATGAATAGGGATGAGGCATTCTTTGTTGTTGTTGGCTTTCTTGATTTCCTCCAGAGTATCGTGGAGATAAACAAGGCTCCCGGATCGATCCTTGCCATAGCCAACCGTAGATACATGTTCTTGTTCGATAAGAAAGGCCCTGTTGCTTAGAAGGGAGCACTCAAAGATCTCACCTTGCTTCATCTCGCGGAGCAGTTTGGCTTTCCCTGTCTGCTTGTCCATTCCGTATCGAGTCAGAACCGGTGACAGCAGCTTGCAGTGGTAGTTGGACAAACCCATCACTTTCACCGGCTCCGTTCCCTTTTTCGGAGTTCCCGTAACATCGAGTAAAGCATTCCTCAGCAAACTGTGCAATGCGGCATCTGGGTCTGTTACTTCCTGCACATTTAAAAGATCTTTTTGTTCATGGCGTTGTCCACATTCTGTGCATTCGATGCTTCCTGAGCTGGAAGGAAAAAACAGTCTCGCCTGGCATCGGGAATTTGGACAAAAAGCCGTGAAAATTAGCTTGTCACTTTTTCTTCTGGCATCGGTCGACGACATCTTCCACGCTCCTCTTTTTTATCACAAGGTTTTAAATCAACAGCAAAGCGTTCTACCCGAGTTTGATGTCATCTCTCTATGCATTCGTCCAAAACAACACGGAAGCGGTCATCTTCACTACACAAGACGCTGTCTTCCGTAAAAGAAGGACTTCGGAGTTTGTAGTTTTTAGCGAAAATAAAACTGTTTTAATGAGCTGGTGCTTTTGCAAATATTTTACAACTTGCGCAGTGATTCGGAAAAGCATCACACACGTTGAAATGTTAAGAATTCGATGAACGAACGTTTATAAAGTGCGGATTATATGCTTTCTAAACTACAAAGCCCGAAATGCAAAGCTATAAAAGGTTCGCCGAACGCTGCTGAAACCGGAAGCTCGTGCTTCATGACAAAAATAAAAACAAGTAAACAATTGTAAATTTTACAAAATACGTTTTTACCAACAACTTTTACCCCCCCCCCTTGCTTTATTTGATCAACATGAAACTGACACAAAGTTGTAAATAATAAAAACATTTTAACTGTTGGCTGGTTCAGATAATTTAATATTACTGAAAATTACATAATAAAATAAAACTTTAATAGATTAAAACGTTATTGGTAAATCAATGTTAAAAATGTTAAATTTTTAATGGTATTTAATTGAAAAGATCTGTGACATATCCCACTGAAATCTTAACTGGCTTTTGGGCAACTGCACAATCATCTTGGGAAATTCCTGTACAACATGTTTACTTATAATGTTCAGTTTAACATCCTTACATTTTGCTGAATACTAATTCATTCATTCATTATCTCCCGCTTTATCCTCTATTAGGGTCGCGGTGGGGTTCCCCATGCCCATCCAGGGGAGAACACCCGGGGCACTGGGCAGACACACCCAGGACAGGGTGCCAACCCATCGCTGGGCACACAATCACCCACCCAAATACACTCTACATGGGGCAATCTGGAGAACTCAATTGACTTGATTCATGTTTTTGGACTGTAGGAGGAAACCGGAGAACCCGGAGGAAACCCACGCAGACACGGGGAGAACATGGAAACTCCACCCAGATGGGGATTCGAACCGGGAATCCCTAGTGCTGAGAGGCGAACGTGCTAACCACTAAGCCACCGTGCCGCCCCTGAATACTAATACCCAGTTTATTTCATGTTCTTTTGCTTAGAGTTGCATAAGTTATGTGTAATTCCATGTGTTAAATCAGAGAGGGAGATGGAGGGTGATTTAAAACAGTATGTACTCTATATTTAAAAGCACATTTAAAAACAATTTGTAAATGTGTCAGTTCATTCATATAACCAATGCCACAGAACCTCTTTATAAGATGCATTTTTCTCAGCTTTTAAACTTCTGAGGTTTAAGAATTTAATGTTTATGTGAAATATTTTAACTTTTCATTCAAAACAGATTTGAAAAAAATTTGTGAGGTCAGAATATGTGATCTTCACTTCCATGTTGACTACATTTTTTTTTTGCCAGACAGGTTGTAAGATGTGAATGTTGTAGGGTAATGGACTCGTCCTATCTGATCAGCTAGAAAATAATTGTCTTATGTTGTTTCTTATCTCTCGTAATATTTTATACAATATTAATTTTTTTCATATATTTCTTATTGACTCTAAATTCTTGTCCAAACTAGTTTTGAAATGTGTTGCAGTTCTAAAATGCAGGCATGGATGATTAACGAATGACTGAATTTGATCAGACAAAAGATTTGAGGTTCTGCAATAATATGAAGTTTGACCTTCATTTCAATGCAGATGGTATGAACCTCAAATATATTATCTTTAAAAACATTTTTTGTTATATTATACAAATAAAATACCTTGTCTGTAATGAAACTAATAGAGACATTCTAGAACTAAAATGATAGATATAACAATGAAAACTACAAAAAAAAGATTAAGTTTAAGTTCAAGTTTATTTATTTATTGATATAGCAGATTTTTAAGCAACTTTACAATATTTCCAGCCTAAAGTTTCAAATAGCAAGCCAAAGTGACAGTGGCAAAAAAAAAAAAACCTCAGTTATTGTTTTTTTTTAGAAGAAAAAACATTGGAAGGACCGAGGCTCAGTGGGTGACTCAAAATGGCAGCATTACCAGTGCAGGAGATCCATGTACAGATCCATGTGCAATAATGTGTCCATTTTTAAAAATGATATTTATATCAGTTTAGTGAGATCATACTGCAGGACTGCAAGACCACCAGTTCAACAGAAATCCAGGTTCTGTCCAGTAGTTGTCTTTGCCGTGGTGTTCTGACAGCATTATGGTTGGAGAACTGGTGATACCTGAAAGAAAAACAGATAAGAAATGCAGTTAGAGCTGATAAATCACAGATATTAAGTATTACAGAAGAACAGGACTGATTGACAGACAAAAGGTTGAAACTACTGTTTACTGTCCTGGCTCATATTTCGCTCCAGAAGATGGCGGTATTACACTCCCTGATTGGTTGGGAATTGTCCCCAATAACAATGAAGAAGATGCCTGCTTTTTGCCTGATGCGCATGCGTGGCGCAAACACGTCGCGCTACCGAGAACGCGACATCAAACACGTGCGTTGTTTTGATTTTTGTAGAAATGGCAACCAAACGTCAAAATAAGGAGCATACGCCGCACAATTCCTCAAAGAAAACCAAATTAAATGAAGAGGAGTTCAATGGCGTTGTCTTTAAATCCATGTTAAAAGATCCCGGTAAAACTTTTAAAGGTAAGTGAGGGCTTGTGTTGCAGCAGCAGACTTCACATTCTTTTTGACTATTTGCAGATTTCATTATTAAGCTTATTGGCAATTATATGTAGGCTGCACTGAAGGGTCGCCACCTTTAAAGGTTAGTCTGATTAAATTCGCTGCCAAATAACTTTGGCGAACCTAAATATACCTTATTAAAATTGGTAATGAAAAATGAATTGCATATTAAATCCATGTATGTCACTTTGTCTTGTTATATAATGAGAATAAAATTCGTTTCCCATCTATCTATCCCAAGTTCATTTCTAGTTTATTCATGCATTTTGGACATCTATCTATATGTTCCTTACAGTTTGTGGAAGGCCATTTTTGTTACAGTATTACTGTACCACCAGTTCACAAATCAAGGTCCTTAAGGGTGAGGTTTGTAAGTTGTCTGTCCCCACAAATCCTTGACCTTATATACTGTATTGGGTGTATCTACTAGGGCAGAAATTGCCAGCAAATCCCTCTTGTCCTCACAAATGCTTATTAGGTTGAATGAACAAAAAATCCCTCAGAATGCACACAAAAATAAAAGCTGTTATGGCTACAAATATGCCTGTAGTTAGGTGTCCATGTTTTTGTTTAGTTTTATAAATTTGCAGTGTTGCTGTCTCTTTGTTAGAGACAGCAACTTTTACTATAAAAATACAATACACATTGTACAGAAAAGATCCCAAGGAACCTACTTATAGGTACAATATATTTATTTTTATACAATTCAACTACTCTTTCATCAGGCATCTGCTATATTTTAATTATTATATTATTAGATTTTTTTATTAGATTTTCCATGTTGTATTTTAATTTATGTTAAGTCACTTATGTATCAGAATGTGGTGTTTTAATCTTTTAAATCTTGTTTAATAATCATTTGACATTTTAATTTTCTAGGATTGGAACAATTTAAAAAAACTGCCAAAAATACCCAGTCTACAAATCAGTATGATGTAGTTGAGGGTTACATAAAAATTTCAGCAGAATGTGCAGAAATAATGGCGTTATTGAATGGCAATTCACATTCTGAGAATGAGGTAAGCAAATCACATTTGTGATGTTTATTATGCTGTTTAAATGTACTGATCAGCCTTCATCTCATTGAAAAATGCAGTGAAAAATTTTCAGCACATGAGTAAAGTGTTCTATTAATGTGTTGCAGTGGTATGGCTGATGTTGTAGCACATGTATTTATTCACAGTGAGCTGATTTCAGAGGAGCACTAAGCCTGTTCCTGGTGTTTTTTTTTTTATATATAAACTGTGTTCTGTAATTTGGCTACTAAATGGCTATTTTTGATTGTTAGAGAAACCGGAATCCAGTTACTCTGCCTTTACTGGTCACTTTAAAAACATCTAGATTTGATATATTATTTATGATTTTTCCTATTAATAAACTCATTTATAAACCTATAACATTTTTCCCATTGTAGTGTGTTTGTAACCGTTTTATAAAAGTAATAATGGTTGTGCATTATTGTAAATAAATCAGGGGAAAGAGATGTAACGGTGTACCTAATAACACCTGTATCCTGTTCACACCCTTGAGTGCCTTATTGCTTTATTATTATATAAGAATGAACTTTTCCAAAAAAAAAAGCACCACAAATCACACACTCACTGAATGATTTGTTACGGTGTTTAATTTAAACACAAAGTAACATTTTGTTATTGATAAAGGTCAATGCAGGGCTTCAGCTTTTGCTGAATATTAGCACAATATTATTTATAACATAAAATAGTTCTATGAAAATTGTCGAAAAATGTGTCCCTTTTAGGTACATTTCTGCATATTCTTTTGAAAGAATACACAATAATTTTTTTATGACTGTCATGTATTGTAACGTTTTAATCAAGTTAATTGCAAAAGCGATTATTAATCTGGTCACTAATCTGTAATTAGTTAATTAATTGTTAATTAGGTAATTGTATTGAAGCTGAGTATTTACATTCATTTCCTAATATAGTTCTTTTTTTCCTAACCACAGTAAAAATTTAAATGCAACTTATTTTGTTACTAACAACCTGAAGTAACTTAGAAAGCCCTAAATGGTTAATCTGAAGGTTTCAAGAAAGGTTTTAAATGTTGAGTACATTTTGAGCACTTGTTCTGACTTATGGTTGAAGTTAGTGTTTTTAATTCTAGCCTCTTTATGTAGTTTGGCAGTAACTTTGTTAGTTTAAATAGTAAATCACTTTTCTTCTGTATGGTATATTCAAAAAAACTCTTTCTGTTTTTTACAGCTCTCGCTTATATTTCAATGTTTGGAGCTCATTTTGTTGAGGACTGCTAGCGATCTTTCTCATTTCAGGATGGTAGGCTCTGCAGTCGTGAAGAAGACTCTTGGCTCATACACCAAGCTACTGTATTCCTCTTTATCTTCAGTAAAACATCAGTAAGTTGCAGTAATAAAATATTTTAAAGGGGCTCAAATAGTATGTTGTCTGAATTTTGATCAGCTCTCTGGTGTTTACATAAAGTATCTAACATTAATTGTAGTGTGAAATGTTTAGATCTGGCTTTATACAATGTGTTGCTGTTATACTATCTAACAAACACCTGTTGTGTACTTTGCTAGTTTTTGTTAAATCTGTTGAAAATTTTGAGAATCATAGTTATCTCAGGATGTATGGTGTCACAGAACTTAGTACTTTTGTCTTATACTTTCAAAGGTGTTTGATTCCTGGGCCAAGGATTTGCATGTTCTCCCCATGTCTGTGCATGTTTTTTTTTTTTATTATAATATTTTTTTTATAATAAACAGTCTTGTAGGTAAATTTACTAAAATGCTAAATAGTCCCTAGGTTTGAGTGTATCAGTGAGTGAAAAGCATTTCCCCCAAATATATGTATATGATATAAATATCTGCCTCTGATTTGTTTGAAGAATCAAGATCTGATGTTTCACTCTTTGTTACAATCTTTTAATTAGTTGATTTCATTCATTTAAAATTCACATCGTATTTATTTGAACTGATTCTTAGCTTCTTTAAGTTATGTCTGTTTTTCTTTTAAGTTGCTATCGTTTTGCTTTTTCATCTTAATTCTTCACCACATTTATCTTGTTGTATTTTAATTAATTTGTTTCAGGCTTGTTCGGCAGACCCTTTGCTTGTTGACAGCAATGGTATCTCAGGGAACAGATGCTGCATATGAAATCTACAACAGTTTTGTTGTCAGCAAATCGTTTAACAGCCTCGCCTATTTTAGGGACAAAGTTGTAAGTTTATTGACATTTATATTTTTATCAATGCTTATTGTGTTTTTAAATTGTATTCAAGGTTTTTTATATTATGTTGTTTTTAATAAATATTCTTTGGTCTAATTATTTATCTATTGTGTAATATTATTCAATAAAAACACACTGTTAAATAACCTAATTCTCTCTAACATTAGTATGTCAGAGAGACAGACTGCTAAATTGTTTGTGTCTGCATTTCGCTGATATCTATAAATTGCTAAGGAAATGGCACCTTTTGACTAAGATTGTGTCTATAGAGAACTAACACAATATAATTATAATAGTTTAGCCAGATTGGTTACAGTTGCTCAAGCATTATATGTTGTTTAAAAATTTGTATTTATTATTTTAAAGTTTTTTTTTCTAAGAAGTACATATTTCTAATGCAGCCAACCATATAACTAGATATTGACATTGATTAAATGTTTCTCAATAGCTGTGTCATTTTAATTGCTATTAAGTAGTGATGCTTAAATGTGATGTGAATATAAATAGCTAACTTGTTAAATACCTATTCTGCATAACTGTGTAGTTGGACACTGTTATTAAGTCCTGGACTAGTTAAACTGCTGTGTTCAACTAGTTCAAATTAATTTAATTGTTTTTATATGTTTGTTTTAAAGGGCCGACCAGACATTCGCATGGCTTACATTCAGTTTGCACTGTCTTTTTTAATGTATTCAGATGGTTTTTCTGTAGGACATATACTGGAGTCAAAAGGTATTACATGTATTCACCAGGCATTTGGTTGCTCACAGAACAAATTGAATGAACTTTTTAAGTTTTGTTGTTTTTTTTTATTTATTTATTTTTTTCAGAGTTTTTGCCAGAAATATTACACTCAGGACTGAAAGAAGACAGGTTATCAGTTGTCTGTTTGATTTTGTCAACATTACAGACAAAGGTAAGGATTTTAACCTTTACCTTTCAAATTTCGAAATTTTAAAATTTACATCACTGCTGTTTTTATTTTCAGGTTGTCCAAAACACAGCCGTCAGTAAGACACAGAAGTTACGTTTTTTTACCGCATCCACTTTAACTCAGCTGGCTTCTTTGTACAGATGGAATGGGATTGTGGATGCTACCACAGATTACAGTGAGGTAGGGATTAAATTTACTCTTATTTATTGTAAATAAATTAATAGATAAAAACAAAAGCCAGTTTAAGTGAACAAATACAAAATATAGACATTTCAGCTATGATGTCTGGGTACTGAAGTACTGAACTAAGACCATTTAGGTGACCCCTTATGTAGTTCTCAAATAGTTGATCAACACTGCCGCAACATCAATTATTTTATATTTACTTCAATTTATAATTTGTTTTCTATTTAAAAATGGGTGGTTGGAATATTATTGTTATTGGTGCGAAATAAAAAAAACATTGCTGGTTCCTACTACCTAATAAAAGCTAAAAAATGAACATGTACTATAAAGATTAAAAAGTAATTGTTCATGAGCTCATTTTATGTTGTGAATTTAGTGTACATGGATTAATTCTGTTTTATCTTAACTAGGTAAATGAAAAGGAAGGTGGAAAGCTTCATGTACGTGATATGGTTCATAAATTTCTACTTGAACTTTGCTGCTCTCGCAAACATGGCATCTGTTTTCATGACCCGAGTCTGGGGACCTCTGGACGGTAATTGAAAATTTGACATGGTTTTTAGAATTTGTAACCGTATTTATGATGTAAACTTCGACTAAGCCATTTTTTGCACAATTATGTATGTAGAAGACAATATTAATTTAAAGATTATTTCAATAACAACTGTTAAAGTGAACATCACACTTTATACTATGTTTTTAGCCCAAATGTCTCATTTTAGAGCAGGAAACATCATCCTTCTGCAGTTTGCAGTAAACCTTAAGCAGGCTGTTGAAGACGAAAAGGTGGCTGACCTGCTTATCAATGTACTGAAATGCAATCCTGATATTTTGAGGAGGTACTTCAAAGAAACCCATCTTTCCTTCACACCTCGAGTAAAGGATGCCTGGCTTGATAGCATTGCACTGCTTAAGAAAGTAAGTATCTAGACAATGAATATTCAATATGTGGAGATCTCTGCCATTATTATAATGCCATTTTTGTATTTTCACAGATATCTAAAATGTTTTAGGGTAGATATTAAAATACATTTAAAAATAGCATTTTATTTTTATTAACGAAAATTTATTAACGAATGTGTTCCTTGGTGTTAGATTTATATATAGATATGTGGCAAAGGGACAAAAAGAAACACTAAATTTAATGGTTTAAGCAATGTATTCCAATAATTGTGATTTTAACCCTTGTTTATTCTTGCTGAATTTCAACTGAACTGAACTGATTTCAGTTCTTTCACTCTCCCATTAGTTTTTTTTCTTATCCTCTTTTTCTCTTAATGAGACTTTGTCATTCTTTTTTCATTAATTTTTTTCAGTTATAATAATTAATCTCTTGTCCCCCCCCCCCCCCAATAGATTTATCAGGCACAGCCGGAGGTGTCTGTGGCATTTCAATTGCAAGAAATTGTTCCTGCCTCTGATTTACTAGGAATGGTATTAGTAACATCTCTTCCTCCAGTCTGCAACAAAGTTTTCTTCACTCAGGGCCTTAATGTAAGTAAACGATTTCATTTCATGTAGGTATTGGTTAATTGGTCGAGTTGTTAAATACGGACACTGTTAACTTAAGCACAATCAAGGAGAATCTCCGATCAAGGACATTTTTTCTTGCCGCTCTCTTTGAGCGATGATGTGGTGGTTGTGTGTTTTGCTGGTACAAAACGTTGGATCATTAACACCGGTGCTGCTGGATATTTTAAGCAGTGGGTTCAATCACCATGCACTTTATTACACACCGTTATCTTGTTGCTTTACTTTGTATTGTAGATGTAAAATCAGACAGTTGCTCATTTATTGTTGCACAGTTTGTTAGTCATTATCAAATCCTTTATCAATACTTCAGAAAGCTGTTTATTGGATGCTGGTGGCTGGGTAATGTTGATTTAGTGAATTAGTGTTCAGAATTAGTGTTGTAGAACTACCATGTAGAGTGCACATACTATATGATGAAGTGGAACTTATAAAATGCAAAATAAATGTAGAACCAAAGGTATCTTTATTGTAAAAATGTAATGGGTTAAACAAAGTCTTTGATGTTTAATTGCACAGCATCATGTAATTGCACAGCATAATCACCAACATGCACACTTTTTATTTCACTATCTTGATTCATCTTTACTTTTTTTTTATATTGCTCTTAAGGTAATGTGCCAGTCATAAAATTATTTTACTGCTAGTTGTACATGTATGACTATCATTTTGTACTGCTCATTATAAAATAAAATTGTAATTGTGTATTGTACATTTAAAATGTAATTGTCATTTGCTGTTTTTACTCCAAATAGTTGCCCAGTATGGTGGGGCAGTATGCTACACTATCTATGTTGGCATTTATTCTAAAAAGAGCTCTAAAAAATATGCAACATGATGTGACGAGGTCAGTGTCGGATACTTATGAGGTACATAGGTCCGATACCATTGACAGCTTTGTTCAGCTTTATAAAGAGACTATGAGCAAGGTAAGAGCACCATACATTTATGTCTTGCATAGCCAGTATAGCATTTCTAATGTTTAAGACATAAAGATAAAGCTAAAAAATGAAATTGTCTCAAGTGCTTTTTTAAAAAAAATGTTTTCACTTTTGACAGGTTTTACCCGACATCATGTCAATTGTGTCAAAGTGGCAGTCACTGTCAAAACAGGAAAAGGAAACCGATACAAAAATGTGTTCAGTAGAACCAAAACAAAAGGATGAAGTTAAAACTGGTAACATTTATACATTTGTTTTTTCCACTTTAGTTCTAAAGTCACATCACTTTGATTGTATCTAAATGATGATTTTGTGTGTTGCAGATAAACAAGCTCCAAGCTTGATCTCTTTTAAGGTTCTTCTGTTGCAGGTGATGCGTCTGTATCAGAGAGTTGTCCCACACATTGTTGCTGAAAGCAAGTTTGATTTCAGTAAACTGTTAAAAGGTGACTAATTTCAGGCTTCTCTGTGTTATGAGGAATAGGCTCATGACCATTTCCAAATATGAAACTGATGGAAACAGTCAGAAGTTTTATATTCAGTTTTAACTTATGCTGGAAGGAATGTCATTCCCACACACTTTGTAAACACAAATTGCATTGCTAGGTGCTTGATTTTACATCTTTGGCAGTGAGAGTAAATATAAATTCTAACTTTAATAATTAAGTGATGTGTCAGATTGAATGTGTTTTTTATGTGTGTTAATTTAACTTAACATATTCAATATTTTGACTGAAAAATGTGATTATTTATTCAAAATATAATTTAATTAATTAAATAAATTCTATTAAACAGAAGTATTTTGAATAGGTTTTACTGGACTACTACATGTAATATTTGATTTTAACAGTCAATAGTAAAAGCTTCAGGCCTTAAGAAAAGTGCAGGTAATTACAGCGAAGTGTTCAGTTAATGTTTTTAATTTTTAAAATCAATTGATCGATTATCCAATATATCATTTTTTTAAATCACATGAATAAAATGACTTCTGCACAATAACATAAATGGTTTTAAGACCAGAGCGGAATCATTATGAAACTCAAGCTTTTTATAACCACAATTTCTTTACTGATTCACTTTGGCTGGATAGGTGGCAGCTTCATACTCATGTTCTTATAAGTGTGGTTTTCATGTGGCCAAATCCTTTTTTTTTTAGCCATATAGTGTGTTTATTTAATTATATTTTTTAAGCGAGAATTAATTATAAAAAACAATACTTACATTAATATGCCTTGCAATAAAGCTCTTAAATATTGTTTGTCTCTCTTGATTCAACAGGTATTGTGTCAGAGACCGTAATGGGAGAGAACGTTCCATCTATATTGCAGCACCAGATCTTGCAGTTGGCACTTGAGTTACCTGCCAGCAAGTTCTCTTGGTTTTACTTTCATGTAAGACAGTAATCAATAATTGTTGGTACTAAATATGTAAACCTGTGAGAAATCCTATACAATAACACAGGTAGAAAAGGGTTTACAACCTTAATGGTTGTAATCAAACTGTCATATATTGGAAATCAAAACTGTAAATATATAAATTTAGCACTCATTGTATTTATCAAAAACTGATGTTTAGCTTTTAAAAATCATAATCATTCAGTTTTGTTATTATGGTTCCTAAAGTTCTAGTTTAAGTCTCTTTTTTAACTAAATGTCTGTAAGTTACTGAATTGTACATGTAAACAAAATATTCTTTTTGTTGTAACTACAGGACAAAGGCAATCTAGAGCAAGAAAGAGGGGAGTCCATCTTTTTTGTGTTGCTAAAGATGTTTGTCAAGAGCAGTAGCCCTCATCTAAGGACATCAACCATGATGCTATTTCTCAAGGTTAGTGTTTGTATTAGGCCTCCATATTAACAAATATATTTGTTGTAATTATATATTTAGAGATAACTATAAAAGCTGTATTACAAATTAATTATTATTCTGCAAGAACAATGATTTCAATGGGAGGCTGTGTAGGTTAATAGACTGACTCACCATGACTCCATATATTTACTTAATACTGTTATTAATCCATATTAAAGTCAATTTGAAGATTATTGTTGACAATGCACAGATGTTTTATTAAATGTTATTTTGATTGCTACTGCATGTGTTGGAATCAACATCCAGATATGCTGTGTAAATGCTTGGCACCACATGAAATGCCTATTTTCTTTTCTTTTTTTTGTAAGGTGCTGCAACAGAGTGGTGTTTTTGAACATACCTGGAAAGAACTGGAAATTTGGTTAGATTATCTGCTTTGTTTGGAGCAGTCTCAGCAAGAGACAGTTATGCAATTTTTAGATCAGGTACCACAATGCGGTCCTGTGTGTTTAATAACCTTGGTATTCTTTCTCAATTACTGCCTAATGATGTGCTTGTTTTTTATCTCTTCATGTGGCCCTGCAGGTTTTGATGAGGGTTTTGTGTAATCCACATGTTTACATTGATAAAGTTGCAGTTATGTTGCAAAAAGCTGTTTGTTCTCAGACTGAGAGCACAGGGCAGGACACAACCAATGATTGTGGCCCTGTATCACACATTAATGGTATTATTTCAGACACACATAGTGATGGATTGTTGTATTTAGTTGAATATTTTGTGTACATTTAGATATGTTGATATTTACTACCTTACAGATGCGACTGGATTTTTGAACATTTCAAAAGACTGTGGAACAGAAACCGAAAGCACTGATGTGAACCTAACTAAAGACCTCATCATCCAAATTTTCCCTTTCAGTGCTGCTGTTCCAGCAGTTCTAGAGGCTCGAAACAAATCTCTCATCAATTGTACAGACCAGAAAGGTAATTTTTTCTTGTTTAAATTCAAGAAACAATATCCTATTTAATACATTCCCTGCTGTATCAGGTCTGGACACTGTTTTATTGTTGTGTTTATATGTTTTAGGAGTCATCTGTAAGTACGTGTCTGCAGTTCTCTGTGATATCCTTCACATGCAGACAGATCCACTAGCTCTGTGTCTAATGCTTCAGCATTACGATGTTGAACTTTTGTCTGCTCATGGTGCCCATTCAACTTGTCCCGCTCTTGCCGACTTTGAACACTACTATTCTAAATGGCTTCCCAAACACCCCAAAAAGTCTCTGGTAAGATATACTTAATGAACTTGGTTATTATAAATTTGCAACTGTGTCATTGTTCCTGTTGAAATAGTAGCCATGAATTCTAGCTAGACATTAACTTCTTCCTTGAAAAAACAAACGGTATGGTAATTGAAACTAAGGGAACAAAGAGAATAGAAACAAAGATGTGGTATATAATTAAGCTACTGGTATATAAACATTCATTTTCATTTCCTTTGCAGTTCTGCCAGGTGCAGACTACTGTGGCTCCAACGACATTGGATGTTTCTGCCTTTCTAAAGGCATGTTACCTTGATGCACCTGATGCTTTCATACGGGACTCTTTCTGGCAGGACCTGGAAAATTCCCTCAGCACCTTACAGTGGTCTCAGTTTATTAGGGTCATCAGTCAAACCCTGATCTATGTGAAAACCTTTGTGGAAAACTTCAGCTTGGTATTCTTCTCCTAATTTGGTTTTCTTGGCTTAAATTTAGTGACTGTTAATAACGGGTCACAGGCTATTTGTAAACTATAATTTTAAAAGAGTTGTTAAAGTAGTTGCCACAGCCACCTAATGCTTAACTAATGATGTTGAACTTATTATTTAATAATGATTTTTAATAAACTAATTCAGTTTTCGACCAGTACATTTATAATAATATATAACAATGCAATAAAAATAGAACACAACCCAACATTTAACATTTAGTTTTTAAATAGATTAAAACTTCATGTACTTTAATAGTTTTACCTTTGTAATTCTGGTATGACTTTATTCCCTATTGATGTATGGTTAAACTTTGTTTTAGCTCTCTAAAGGCCATGCAGGTAAAATGGTAAGCCGTATGCTAGAGATACTTCAAGCAATTTTGCTTAAAATGCACAGCACAGCAGAGACTGAACTTCCCATACCGGAGCCAAGTGCTGAAGATGAACTTTTTTTAGAGATGAATTCAACAGACCTCCAGAGAGTCAACAAAAAACAGGTGGACAGCTGTTTTTTACTGCTGACAATTAAATCTTATACTAGTTTTAATGAAACAAATCTGAATGCCTATAGCTTTTAATGTCATTGGGGGATGTTATGAGGTTTAATTTCTAAAGCAAGGGAGTAATTCTGGAATGTTTTTTATAAATAATACATTTTAGGTTTAATTCAACTTTTATATTGTTTTGCAGTTATTGCTTGCTGGACTTCAGTCAGTGTTTAAGCATCCTGTGGTAATGCAGTGGTTTCTAGCAATAGAAGGAGGACTGCCAATAGCACAATCAGTGGACACAAAGAGGATTACACAGCTTTGTAACCGAATGACCCAGGGTGTGCATACACTGCTACAGAATTGGGCTGCGGTTCTTAAAGACCTTGAGGCATTAAAGCTCATCTCACCTTACCTGTTAACCATACAGCATGCCCTTATTTTGGAGCTAAAGCAGAACACAAGGTACATCATTATTACTTTATATGTAAACAAATAAACTTGATAAACTTATATTGGTGAACTACTTTTTAAAAAAAAAACTTGTGTATGCATTTAAAATAGCACTACCCCTAAATAATGCCTTTTTTCTAGTGGGTTTCTGGTGGAGAATTCCCAGACAGTTGAAGTCTTCCTGGCACTACTTGAGTACATTGAACCATCCAGTGTGAGTGAAATCTTATCTGCCTTGCTCTTACTGCCCCAGAGCAGCCTACTGGTTGACTGTAACAAGTTAAGTACCTACGGCCATGTTGTTTTGGCGATCCTCAAGAAGTGTACCAGTCATGATTGTTTAGGAAATTGCAACCTTCGCCTGTCTCAAGTGCAGCTGTGCAGTCTAGCTTCTCTCTACACCCTCTTCCATAGTACTCAGTTGGAGAATTTTCTTTTGCAGGTGAGTTTAGAAATTGGAATTATTAAAGGTAAATCATAAACAGCTTTGAATTTTACAGAACTAAAAAATGTAATATACTTTGGTAGGTTCTAGGTATTTTTTGTGTATTTAACATGTGTTCATTGCTGTGTTTTTCTTAAGGTGTTGTGCAATGAACCTAGCTGTGCTAAACTAATCCCGACTGAGTTTCTTCTACACTGCCTGCAGCACAGTTCTAGCCAAAAGTTAACTGCCTTACTGGTGCAGCACTGTTCAACACATTGTTTGCAGTTTGAACTCTGGTGCATAGAACAAACAGGCTTCAAAGATCTCTTATTGGAGACCAGTGGCTTGCACCATCTACTGAACAGCTACTTAAAGAGGATAACCACCACTGAAGACCCTTGTAGACCCAAATACAGTCAGTACTTATTGCTATGTAAATTAAACTAAATAAGTCTAAATATTAATTATTTTGGATGTACTTGTTTGTGATCATACTCATCAAAAGAGAAGATAGAGACTTAATTAATTTTTAATTGGTGTTTTACGATGTTCTGCCCATTAGATCTCTCCATAGATCTGTTGTCTGGCAATTTTTTTTTAAGTGTTAAAACTGAATTCACATGCAAGTGAATTTAACATTTTATTCATGAAACTCAATGTTTGTTTTGGTTTTGTCTATTTGCTGTGAACAGTTCAAAATTCAGTCCTGAAGATGTTAACTAAAGATTTGCTGTATGAGTTATCAAAGGCAGTACTCCAAGAATCTGATGTGAGTTTAGAAGACAATGTGGACCTTCTTTCAAGCCTAATCCAACTGGGGGTTAAGAATTCTGATTTAACCCAACTTATAAGAGGCCTGCCTGACCTCCTTAAAAAAACTGGAAGTTCCAAAAGGTAGGGACATTTAAAAATTTCAGTTCATGATTGTCTTAAGTTAGATGCCTAGATTCAGCAGTTGGTAAACAACACTAAATATTTGCCTGTAATTTTTCCTTCACTAAAACAAGTAGTTTTGTTTCAGGTGGCAGCTGGCAGACTCGATTACTCAGAGGCTAAGTAGTACACCAGAGGAAGTACAGTGGAGAAAGTCTTTGCTTAAAGCTTCTTTTCACTGGTTGTCAACCACCTACAAGGAACAGAAAAATTCATGTAGTATAGCAGAGGACGAGATGCTAAAGAGACTAAAAGCACTGATGGTGTGTATTCAAGTACAGTTGTCAAAATCAAAACATTGCTTGTAATAAGTTTGTTCTTAGATCGTAATAATTTAAATCTATTCACTTTCAAGGTTCAATGCTAAAACTCGTGTTTGCAAAATTGTGATCCACTGTAATTCCATTTTACAGGATGCCATTTTTGCCACAGACTCCTAAATTAAAAATGTGTAGTACTATGTAAAAAAATAATAATTTAATAATAATAATAATAACAACAATCATTTTTATCTTGATAACTTAAAAAGAACATTAAAACTGTCCATAGTTATCTGTTGTACTGCTGCCATTTGTTGAAATTTTTCTTTTTTTTAATAGATCTGCTCAGAATATGTTACTGATTTGGACTGGAACAGTTTTGTTAAGTCAGGGTTAAAGTAAGTGGTTTTATTTGTTGTGGTAATATTATTAATGACTAGATTAGTTAATTGGCTTTTGGATCTTTAATCATGTTGGATTTCCTGCTAAAAAGTATTGAACCGAATAGTTAAACCAACTTCATTTGCTTAGAAATAATTTATTTAGGCAGCTGTGATTCTTATTTTGATTGTTTGTGACAAAATAACTTGCATGTTAATATAAAATGCTCTATGTAAAGTATAATTGGTATACATGTATAGCATATATAGATCTTGTTATAGATCTACTTCTTAATCATGTTAATGCAGATCATTATCCCTTTTAAGCACATTCAAATAATAAACCGATATACCTAACATTACATAAATTATTAAAATCAATAAAATGCCAGTTTTACTGCTTATTAAAAACTGTGGTTAGTCTAAAATGCATTCACAAGCCCTCTTCACCCCCCCCCCACAGAAATCGTTATCAGGATCATAAGTTTCTTGACACCATGAACTTATTATTAAAATTACTCTATGAAGATATGACAGTTCCTCAAAAATTGTTGCCTTTAAAAACCATTTACATGATGGTCACTAGCCACTCTCTATTTCTGCCTACAATGCTGGCAACTAAGGATGAGGCCGAATGTAGTCTTGAATCTAAAGGTGAGTACTGTAATAATAACTTACTATGGAATGGCATTATTAAGTATCATTGATCTGATTAATCCTAGTTGAGCATTTCCACATGATTATATATGAATTTATCATGATCTCAAAGCCATGATTTGTATTGTAAGTGTGTCGATCAAGGTCTACAAACCACTGACTGTTTAAATATTTTGTTATTTTAAATTGTATCATAAAATGAACAACTAACATTTGTTCTGCAATTTCAGAGGCACTGGTGTCACTCCTTTTCACTTTGGTGAAAGAATCTCCTGATGTTTGTAACAGCAATCATTTTTATGTTCTTCTTGGTGCATATGGGGCTACATTAAACTCTGCAGGTATGTTACCTATTGCTTAAAATCAGTTTTTTCTATGCTTAATTCTTTTAAAGTGAACAGTGCAATAATAACAGACAATATTTTTTTGAATATACAAAGCACACAGATGGCCAGGATGTCAGAAAAATGAAAGTCTCAGGTGTTTACTATTATAATTCCAGTTATTGTATGTTTTCATGATTTGGGCCACTTTACTTTGTCTTAAGATTTAATTTCATGCAAACAAGAATCAAAATCTGTCTTTGAACATTAATCACTTTTTACTTTTTAAACTTTTTAACATTTGAAGTGACCCAACAGAAGACAACAAAACTAGCAGACATTAGCCTTCTCACAATCATCACACCTGGTTAATTAAATTTGACAAATTATTATACAGGAAAAAATGTTAAATCCTAAATGTATTCAGTGGGGTTACACACATGGTCATGCCTAGCTATCCACTAGTTTGCAAATTCTGCATAGTGTCATTAGATGGGTACTTCATTTATTGGTGGTGTTCTGAATTAAGGCCACCTCCAGAAAGTTTAACAGTAAGGACATCTTCTTTCCAAACCTGTAAATATATATATTTATACACACACTGTATATATGTATATAATGAAATATGTTACCAAGACCTATAGAATATGAATGCTTAGAAATAAAGTTTTTACTTTGTTTTAAGAGTTTAAGAGGAGTATAAACTACAAATTTCAGTAAATCAGGAGGTTTTTTTATACCTCTTTGGTTTTGCTTTTTCATTTTTTTTTTAAATTGTTTTTACAGATAAAAAAATCTTAATGCTTTTGAAGGAGTATGAAAAAAACAACATTAGTCTGGTGGAATTTCAGTAAGTTATATTTAGTTGTTATAATGAAAATGATCTATCCAATTCATAATATATCCAATATCTAAATATTAATTCAACATTTTGTGTGATCAGATGTTTGCTTTGGGGTAATGCAGCAGTGGAATACCATAAAACACAGAAAAGCCTTGGTCCATCGTTATGGACACAAATCAGTTCTGACATGCTTCTGGACCAACTGTCATCTGAAATGATGCAAAATACTATTGCACACTTTCCACAACACCTTAAACTTATTCCACAGGTATCTAACTCATTAACTGACCTTTAACTACAGATAGCAAAATTGTTGTGTTTTTAATTATTATTATAATTTTTTTTTTGTCAAATATTCTTGTGCTGTACATTCATTCATTCATTATCTCCTGCTTCATCCTCTATCAGGGTCGCGGTGGGGCTCCTCAAGCACATCCAGGGAAGCACGTCTCGGGCGCTGGGCAAATAAACCCAGGACAGGGCGCCAATCCATCGCTGGGCACACACTCACTCACACACACACTCTATATGGGGCAATTTTGAGAATTCAATTGACTTCATACATGTTTTTGGACTGTGGGAGGAAACTGGAGAACCCGGAGGAAGCCCATATGGACACGGGAGAACATGGAAACTCCACCCAGATGGGGATTCGAACCGGGAATCCCTAGCGCTGAGAGGCGAACGTGCTAACCACTAAGCCACCTTGTGCTGTACAATGACATTAAAATTATTACTCTGAAATGTTTTGTAATAGTAATATATTATTTGCAATAATATGATTGTGCCTTTTATTTGCTTATTGTAGATTTATTTTATCTGAAAAGAGATATGCCACAAGTTAAAGCTTTTATCTGTGCAAAAAAAAAAAAAAACTTTACTGTGGACAGTTCCTCTCTGTAAACATCTTAATTTTTATAATGTTTAGAATGAGTTATTGTTTAAATGCTTTCATAGTTTTATTTGTATTTAATTAGTACATTTATAGTTTGTATTTATTTCATTTGTAAAAAATAATATTGATATAATTACATTTTATTAATTATTTGTTGCATTTTTAGGGGGATGAAAATTTGACTGCCATAAAGGAGAAAGATGGAGTTTGTGACAAGAGTTGTCAGTATGACCCCATGTTTCTCATTCCTCTGTTCAGCTACATAGTCCGACCAGGTAAACCACAAGTACCATAAACAGTGTGGTGTTTATACTTAAGTACATGCATTAAACAAAAATTTCACTACAGCCACACAAATATAAAGTTATTTAAATATGTTTTTTTGTATAAATTTTTGCTTCTTCTAAGGAATATAAAAAACAAACCCCATTAATTTAAGTAGCCTGAGAGACTGATCTTTAAAATCATGTTGGATTAATATAAATTTGATCTTGTCTATTATGTCAAGAAATTAGACCCAGGACCTTTATGCAATTAGGCAAGAGCTGTGCCATAATACTGTGTTTAGTGTCATCACTGTGAATGAGTGCAAAATGATTCTTAAGTTTCATAAATTACTGTGGCCTTTTTATTTTTCAGAGTCAGTATTAGACTGTCAGAAGTTTGTTTCCAGTCATGCACTTGGTGTCACACTAGTTGCCCTAAGTAGTTATGATCAGAAAATAAGAGCTGTGGCTTACCATATTTTGGGTTCATTCTACCAGCAACTCGAAGGTGCTTATATCAGAGAGAAGAAACAGGTAATCTTTGTTATTACAAGAGATAAAATGGTTAATTAGTTATTTTAGAGTTAATCTTAAAATGCTTTATTACATCCTCAGTGGCTTTATTTGATGGATACAATTAGGAATGCGATCCAGAAGCCAAATCTTAGACTTTCATATCTACATGCTTCCTACATGGCAAAAGTGGCTCAGTTGTTTCTAAAACCTGGTGACTCATTTTTATCATAATCTTTTATAATAGACAAACCTTTATAAGTATTTTGTTTTCTTACAATGTCTGTTTTTTCTTTTGCAGAAGAACAAATGTACATGGTAGTTAGTAAGTTTCTTTTGGGAACCCCTTTAATGGAGCTCAAGAGGGTTCCTGAGTTCTTCAGACTTTTTTATAGTTTTGATTTGGAGGTAAGTACTAATTCCTCTAAACTGAATCTTCATTTATTTTTGCCACTTAGTTCAGTGCTTATTTTTTTCCCTTTCCTTTCAGCATAAATTGGAGAGAGAGTGGGCCCTTAAAATGTTAGAAGAGGGTGTCAAAGACAAACTCTGTTATGAAATCTGTGATCAGCAAAGCATCTATCAAATACTCCTGGGTTTTTGCGGCAGCCCCCTCTGTGACCAACTTGTCAAAGTAAACCACAGTTAATCTATGATTTGGGAAACTCTTTACAAGTTCTTCCACCCCAAACTTTATGAACTATATTTTGTGCATTATCATAAAAGAAACTGTTTGAAGCGTCTGAAAAAAAAATTATGACTCTCTGACAGTGGGGACTGTGTGAAACATCTGAATTGAGTTCAATACTATTATCCTTGTGTATACATAAAGAAATTACTTTTCGGAAATCTCTTTGAAATACATATTCTTTTTTACTTGAAGATTCAGGTTGGGAATTTACTAAAGGAGACGGCTAAGGTTACCACAGCTTCTTGTGACTTAAGCAATGCCCATGGTCTTCTAACTTGGCTCATTCAACTCCTGGAAAGAAGGTAAATACTACTTTCAGAGCCTTACTGTCATTAGTATTTAGTCTGGTCGTAGTTTCAAAAGTGTATTCCTTTATTACATTTTAAGTAGCTTTATCTAATTTATATCTTTATTACAGTAGGCATGCTGACAGGAGGTTGCTGACACTTGTAAGTGAACTGCTTCATACTCTGTGGTTCACTTACCTTGGTGACCAAGACAGCTGGATGTCATCTAGGAGTGCTGCAGATGTGCAGTCACACAGTACCGCTAAATGCCCCTCGTTTTCCATAACCAGCAACTTTCTTTATGCCTTACTTTCAATCATTACAGACCTGAGGTAATTGTACTACTTGCATTCATCTTTTGATAAAAACTTTTCATATTTCAATAATAATGTACCGTATTTTCCGGACCATAAGTGCACCGTATTATATGGCGCAGTCTGAATTACGGGGTCTATTTCTGTATTTGACCCACGTATAAGGCGCACCATACTATAAGGCGCAGTCTCAATTACGGACTCTATTTCTGTACGGTACTTATTCTGTACGGCACCGTATTATAAGGCACTTGCTGAAACATGATCTACAAGAAAAGGTAAAGGATGCAAAACGGTGATTTATAATTTAAGTTTATTCTACTACTTGACAAAACACACATTATTTTTAATCACTCTTCTCCCACAAATCAATCAAAGTCCTCATCTTCTGTGTCTGAATTAAAAAGCTCCGCAATTTCACTATCGAGCACTCCGGGTTCGTCCTCATCAATGTCTGAGTCCGTCCCGTCGCCAGGCGGCTGTTCAGCAATGATGCCGGCTTTCGCGAAAGCTAGGACAACAGTTACAGCAGAAACCTTAGCCCAGGCCTCTACAATCCGTTCACAGACGGTGGCGTAACTCGCCCGCCGCTGCCTCCTGAGTTTTAGTAAATGTGTGTTCGCCGTCTATCATCCATCGCTCCCACGCCGCCCGCAACTTTACTTTAAACGCCCTGTTTACGCCAATGTCCAGCGGTTGGAGTTTTGTATTTAATCCTCCCGGAATGACGACAAGCTCCGAATTAATTTTCTTCACTCGGCTTTTCTGTAAGATGCTCGCGCATGGTGTCGCAGATCAGCAGGGACGGTGATGTGTGGAAAAAACCACCCGGTCGCACAACAATACTTTTATAGAATTTGGAACTCAGTACATGTATAAGGCGCACCTGATTATAAGGTGCACGTCTGATTTCTGGGAAAATTTTGCGCCTTGTAGTCCGGAAATTACGGTACTCTGGATTGTTTGTCTAATATGATATACGTATAAAATAAAATTCACCTGCATGGCATTTTATTATTTAACATAGAATTGGTACTTAATTGTAAATTTACAGCGGTCCAACATGGAATTAATAGGTTTTAGGAATTTAATAAGAATTTCTAGGAAGTGAATAGGTTTTATTATAATGTACTATATATTTGTTTTAAAAAGTTAACAACCCTGAATATTTTTTACAGACCATATTTATAGTAAAATATTCATTAAAGCATTTATGTTTGATTATTTTTGTATTTACTGACTCATTATTAATTTTGACCCAAATTAAATATTTTGAATATCTCTACCTGAAACCTCATAAAAATATGTACATTACTTTGGTGTCAAGTAAACTATATAAGTAATATAATACTTGCCCAAAACTTTCAATGTAACCAAATTGACAAATATCTCAAATATCTATTTTTTATTCTTTATGCATGTATATAAATATTGACCATTTCTGGCATTAGATTTGTCAAAAGGTGATTTGTCAATAATGTGTCGTGCTGACTGTTATAATTTATATATTTTATACTATATTAGTTTTTTTTTTTTCAATGAAGTGTGTGTAAATTAAAATTTTCTTATTTTATTTTGAACTAGGACTGAAATGGAAGTGTCAGAAATGCAAAGGTACCTACAGACCCTGGAGTCTGTATTAAAGCATCATGAAATGGCAACAGATACAGACTGGCTGATGCTGCAACCACAAACTCTATCCTGCTCACAAGCACTTACTCTCCTCTACCTCTGGGGAACCCTAGACTATGACAACAAGTTACTGATTGACCTGCAAAACATAGCAAGCAAACATAACATTAAATCACTGCTTGGTAAGAATGTATAACATCTTCGGCAATAGTATTAAAACCTTAATTTCAGTTTTTAGATTTCGTGATGCGCTAAAAACGTTTGACCTTGAGTTCAAAAGACTATTAAAACAATTAGTTAAAAATTTAAGTGTTTTGTTTTAGATACTATATATATTTTTTAGGCTACACAATTTGTATCCTGTCTTGTCTTGTTATCCAAGTGTTTAAACCTTGGAGCATTTAAACAATAAATAGCTTGAATATCTACTCTTGGTTTTAGCCTTGAGTTTCTAAGTAAAAATTGTTTAATTTATTATTATTTAATGACGGCGGCTTAGTGCTTAGCACGTTCGCCTCTCAGCACTAGGGATTCCCGGTTCGAATCCCAATCTGAGTGGAGTTTCCATGTTCTCCCCGTGTCCACGTGGGTTTCATCCGGGTTCTCGGTTTCCTCCCACAAACATGGCTCGAGGTCAATTGAATTTTCCAAATTGCCCCATATAGAGTGCAAGTAAGGGAGTGTGTGTGCCCAGCGATAGATTGGCGCCCTGTCCTGGGTGTATCTGCCCAGCGCCCGAAACGTTCTCCCCTGGATGGGCATGGGGAACCCCCCCCAGGACCCTAGTAGCAGATAAAGCGGAAGATAATGGATGGATTATTAATGACCAAAGCACTGTCTATGGGGGAAGGCCTTTTTCATGCTGACAATCTGAGCAAAAAATCAGTACAACAATCTGAAATGTTCTAAAAACACGAGTAATTTAAGTAACAGTAATCTAATGGATGTAATCATCAGCAGCTGATGACAAATTCGATTGTCTTACTATAATCTTTTAATCTCAAAACAAAATAGTCAGTAATTGGCCTTACTGTTCAAGAACAGCAGTAGATGTGGAAATCTGAGCTGTCAGGGATGACATTTAAAATGTTTGTACATTACAATTAAGCACAGTGCATATTTCCAATTGCAACGCACGTTTTGAGTATTTTAAATTGACATTTAACATATGACATTTATTTTCTGTCATTAAATAATTAACATTGCTCATAAAATCTTAAATCACTATATTAAGTAGGACTGCAACTCATACAAATACATAACATTAAAGTTTAACGTTCCTGTTAATTATGAAAGTCAATATTTAAATTTTACAGTTCTTTTATATGTGCATTTCAGCAAAAAGAAAAGGGAGCGTGCTAAAAGCCAAGTCTCAAATGGAGAATGATGCAGATTGTTCTTTGGAATGTAAATATCTCCTGTTGAGTGTATTTACACACTGGGAACCTTGCGTCGTCTTCTCCAACCAGCCTGATGACGACGTTTACCCACCAGCACAGCCATCACCGTACACCCCTGAGCAGCATGTGAGTGAAATATCGGATTCCAGCAGTCTCATCAGTGAAACTGCTCACACTCTGATTGCATGGACTATTGGAGTTTTATCTGAAATGCCTTACAATGAAAGTAAGACCTTTTCAACGTTGAAATGGATGAAAAGACTTGTGTTGCCCAACATGACCATCACTAAAGCTTTGATATCTGATGAGACCCTAAGAATTCATCTCCTGAAACTGTACCACCAGACAAGTGAGGGCACAATGAAGGAGCAGCGTGCTTATAAACTGGATATCATGGAGTTATTTACTAAAATCATGCTTCACTTGTTAGAGGCTGAACAAATTCCCAGTGATTTTCACAGGAAAATAAGGAAAGCATGTTTGCACACATCTACAGAGGAAGCTAGAAAAGGTAAGCTTATTTATTTATATAATAACTTTAACTTTTAAATATGTAATAATCTCAAGTCAAAATTCTGTTTTTTATAGAAGCTGGACTAAATTTATTGACCTTGTATGTTCATGATCTTTGGAATGGAGCAAAAGTACCTCAGCTACTGCAGAGCCACGCCCGACTACTGACCGGAATCAGAAAGATGTCCACTAAGAAGGTCAAACTGCCCATTGTGCAAATTTGTGAAGACATTCTATCTGTTAAAGACTTCAGTTAGGGAAATTTATTTTTATACTTTTTATATATTTTTTTCATTAGCTTTAAACGCTTCATGCTTCTGTAGATTACTTATAAAAAAAATGGATTCCAAAGTTAAAGTATGTGGTAGTACAATAATCTATTAATCTATCAAAATGCCTACAAACTAATCAAATGATTGGTTGAAATGTATGTTAAAATGTATTTGTTCCACAAATAAAAAAAATTGTTTTACATATTTGTTAAAATTTGTGTTAACTATGACTTACATCTGCATTATTTAATTATTTTATTAGGATGTACTGTATATTATACTTATGATGAGGTGCTGGAGCCTTCATCACTGCTCATAGTGTGGAGTAATACCCTCATAGATTACCAGCGTAAACATTACGTGAAGACTTTCGTACTTATTAAAAAATTTTGAAAAGATCATTTTGGTATTAAATAGATATATTTTCTTAATAAAGATACAAAGACAATTAATGATTGTTGCATGTACAGTTAAACTTTATTCACAAGACCTTGATTTTTCTATACAAGCAAAAATAACTTCTATAAATTGTGTCCAATACATTTCGTAAATACATTTTATAGAACTTAGAAGTCGGTCATGTTTAGTAGCAACTCATAATACAGATTGTTTCCTTCATGAGTTAAGCTGCAAGAAAATTGAAAAATAGGGCAACTATGCAAAATAAATTCATGTAATATTTTTCTGCACGTTCTAAGCGATATGAATTATGTGACAAAATTAGCTTTTTAAATGTTAGGGCTTGCAAACTCTCTAAGAAAATATGGCTCGCAATCATTTCGCAAGCATTTTTTGACTTTTAGTTCAAATTTTTAACAGCAGCTCCATCCAGAAAACATCATTTATTACTGATATTTCAATGTTTAAGAGTCTAAAAGAAATGTACAGTATTTTTCATAAATACCATAAATATACAATTACAGGAATTAAATGATATAAACATCAATGCACAAGACATCACAGGTCTGATAAGCAGATCAATTTACCTTAACCTACATATAAAAGCCTAAATAATATGATAAATATGTTCAAAACATTTCACCATTATTTAATAAGAGTATTAGAATTATGTCTGCCATAAAGTTAGAATATGAAAAATGAGAAGAAGCTATGAAAGTGTCCTTTATATATATGCAGAGAGAGAGTGAGAAAACTTGATCTGAAGAATTCAGTTTTAAAAGCAGTCATAGAGAGATCAGAAGTGACGTTGTTTTACTTTTGCACTTTGAGTTCTCATTGGGGGAGCGCTTGTAGAATGACGTTTACCTCATCAGCTACTGCAGTCAACGCAAACTCAAATTGTTCCTGTGACAGAGAAAACGCTAGTTAGAAGTGTTTTTCGTAGCCATTCAATATATATGGACGTCAAATTCAGTTAGAAAACAAGTAGTCTGCATTAAAATCAGGTTTGTGGGTATTGTAGTTTAGTCACTAGTCTGTTAGTTTACTTTACTAGTTTAGTTTACTTTACTAGTTTGCAGAATGATGTTTGTAAATTGTATTAATAAGAAATATTAGGCAGCACGGTGGCTTAGTGGTTAGCACGTTCGCCTCTCAGCACTAGGGATTCCCAGTCCCGATCCCAATCTGGGTGGAGTTTCCATGTTCTCCCCTTGTCTGCATGGGTTTCCTCCGGGTTCTACGGTTTCCTCCCACAGTCCAAAAACATGGATCAAGTCAATTAAGTTCTCCAAATTGCCCCATATAGAGTGTGTGCCCAGCGATAGATTGGCGCCCTGTCCTGGGTGTATCTGCCCAGCACCTGAAACGTTCTATATACCTTGGTTTGAACCATGCCAGTTCTCTGATCCCTCAAATGTTCCAGAGTAGCTGCGATATCTATCTCTTTAGCACCTACAAACAGACAAAACAACATGTATACAAACAATTACACAAATCTAGTAACAGCTGGTTTACATTATTGCTTGTATGAGGTGATGGTTGATTCTACGATCTCTGTTATAAATAGTTTTATTGATAAACATTAATTGCTGTGAAAGAATGGCGGTAGCTAGAATAATGCTCATTGTTTTAGAATGAAACGAACAAATAAATCTGCATGAAGGAAGTACTCTGATATCCTACACAACTAGTTTTACTTTACAAATTAAATAGTAATTTAATTTGACATTGACTTCATGATTTAGGTTTCCTCATAACTACTTTGTTTTGTTAAGCTAGCTGGCACAAGCAAAGCTTATTAAACAAACATTTCTTAAGTTAAATGCAAATCCTTTAATCATGAAATCTAATTAAAAACACAATAAGACTTGTGAAGTAAAACGGCATGTTAGGCAGAATATCAGACCATCATACTTTTTGCTTGTGGGTTTTGTTAATTCATTTATCTTCAAATGATGGACATTGTTACTCCCATTAATAGAGCTATAAAACTGATATTCTGATTTATCTCAAAAGTGTTTGGGTTTCAGGTATCAGGCGCTAAAGTTTCTCATAATCGGACATCAAAACTGAAAATTATCATAAAAATAATAATGGTTTTACATTTCTCATAGTTCCTGAATGAGTTTATTTTTACTTAAAATTTGTAGA
Source organism: Corydoras maculifer (assembly GCA_019802435.1). Lineage (NCBI taxonomy): Eukaryota > Metazoa > Chordata > Actinopteri > Siluriformes > Callichthyidae > Corydoras > Corydoras maculifer. The sequence continues at coordinate 575,726 of JAFMOD010000781.1, forward strand.
TCTGTAGATTTTAGATCAAGCTGTGAGTATTTACGCCCAGGAATAAGCTCAAATGAAACATGCAGCAAACATACAAAGATACTAAAAACTAAGAATTAAAAAAGTATTTTAGACTCTGTGCCAAAAAGAATGCTACTTTATTTCGACATAAAAGCTTAAATTTCCTATTACTAAAGTGCTATAATTGATTTTGTAAACTTAACCAATGTAACATCAATACATGAAATTACATTAATAAAATTATAAAATGATTTAGTTGTTTACAACAATAATGGCACAAATTATACATTTCCTTTTCATACATACCTTTAGCCATTTTATTCAGAACCATATCAATTAATATATATGTCCCAGTTCTTCCAGCTCCATCACTAAAAAACAATAAATGTTAATGAGAAGGAGGAACTATGAAACATATAACAAAAAAGCAATTTATAATTTTTGAAGTGCAAAACTCATGGTTACTTACCTGCAGTGAACGATTACGGGGCAAGATCGTCCTCTATAGCATTTATTTACTTTCCTGTGTGACACGAAAATAATACCACAATATTTCAAAACACATTTTGAATGTAATTAAATATAGAATTTAATGTTTAAGAGTGTTTAGTATATTTCAGATGCTTCAGTCAGAGAGTTTGCTGAATATAGGAAAACTGATACAGCTCTGGAAATATATTTACACTGTATAGTTAAAGGTACAGTATATGGAACTGTATATTAATCAGATGTTTGTCGTTTATTACACAGATTACCGGTTGGAGTCCGCATACTTTTTTTTTAATTCTCTTTATTTGAAAGTGTGTTTGTGTGTGTGTCACTATAACTCAAGAATATTATTTTATGCATAAATGTGTATTACTTAATAAGTAAGCCAATTTGACAACAATGTTTAGGTTAGGAAATAACAGTGTCCAGGTCCTGGGTCCCATTTCACAGTGGGGTGAACCTTTCTGTGTAGTCTGCATGTTCTCTTGTATCTACTGGGTGTTTTTCTGGGTTTTCTGGTTTCCTTCCACATTTTAAAGACATGCTGAAAGCTAAATTGGAGATACTACTTTGCCTCAGTGCGGCCAAGTGGCTTAGTGTTTAGCACGTTCGCCTCTCAGCGCTGGAGTTTCCATGTTCTTCCTGTGTTCTTCAGTTTCCTCCTACAGTCCAAAAATATGGATAAATTGACTGCTCTAAATTGACCAAATATAGTGTGTGTGTCTGTGAGTGAGTGTGCCCAGTGATAAATTGGCACTCTGTCCTGGGTGTAGCTGGCAAGTCCCCTGGATGGGGAATGGGAATCCCCCGTGACCCTAGGAGTGTATTAAGCATATGATAATAAATGAATGAATGATAAATTGCCTCATGGCTGTATTGTTTGTAACTGTACCTGACATGAAATAGCCAGTAATGCTGCCTCAATGTTAAACTCATAAATAAACAAAATCATTAAGTTGCTGCAAAATGTTTTTTTTGGTACTATTAAGAATGATGCAGGACTGATAACTATCTGTCTGGACCGTTCAGGAGTAAATAAAAGCTAAACTTTTTAACAAAATGACCATTATTTACAGAAACATAGCCCCAAGCACTTAGTGGTTAGCACGTTCGCCTCTCAGCGCTAGGGATTCCCGGTTCGAATCCCCATCTGGGTGGAGTTTCCATGTTCTCCCCGTGTCCGCGTGGGTTTCCTCCGGGTTCTCCGGTTTCCTCCCACAGTCCAAAAACATGGAACAAGTTAATTGAATTCTCACAAAATTGCCCCCTATAGAGTGTGTCTGTGTGAGTGAGTGTGTGCCCAGCGATGGATTGGCGCCCTGTCCTGGGTCTGTCTGCCCAGCGCCCGAGACGTTCTCCCCTGGATGGGCATGGGGAACCCCACCGCAACCCTAATAGAGGATAAGCGGAAGATAATGAATGAATGAATGAATAGCCCCAAGCAGACAAATCTCAAAAATCTATTTATCTGCCAAGGACCATGTTGTTGCTGTAAGACAGTTTTACTATAATGGAAAAAATTTAGTGTACATGACACAGCTAACACTGGAAATAATGCTGGTAGAAACCAAGTAAAAAGAAGAAAAATAAATTCAATAAATGATTGGATGATAAATGAGGAATTTAAGTATTAAGGTAAAATAAGGTTTTTAAGAGTATAACCATCTGAGTTTACATTGAAAAAGTAAGTTATTCCAAGGAGCAATTGGTTGTGGTGCAACGACTGTCAGGGATCACTTTTGTGACTATGCAACTGGGATATGATTTCACAAGTTGCGTCAGCACAAAAATGACACTGGCACCCGCCAAACAAATAATACAGGGGGAATAGTGGTAAGGAGGGGGAAATGCCAAGTAAGAAAGAACAAAAGTGTATAAGGGAGTAATAATAATAAAGAAAATAAAAAAAAAAATGATAGTGCAAAGAGGGAGCTACGAACACTGAATAATTTGTCTGCATACAAATCCAAGTGTTTAGTCAGCTATAAACTCTAAACAATGCCAATCACCTAAACATTCAGTTATTGATCTCCTGAACTACTGATCTATATTCATTGTGTGATGTTTAACAGCCCCCCCTCACACACACGCACACATTCATACATAAATGTCTTTTTTTTAAATGCTTTAAAGGTGAACCAACTCTCTTCAACATTTGCTTTTCAAACATTACACATTCAATTTCCTTTTTAATGACAAGTGTAGACTCACTTTGTCCCTCTCAGTTGCTCCCATATTGGGACCCACTTGTCTACAGACAAACGAATTAAACATCCATCCATCCCTTATCTTACACTTTATCCTATAATAGGGTCGTGGTGGGGTTCCCCATGCCCATCCACTGGAGAATGTTTCGGGCGCTGGGCAGATACACCCAGGACAGGGCGCCAATCTATCGCTGGGCACACACTTACACACACAAACATATATTTGGAGAATTCAATTGCCTTGACCCATGTTTTTGGACTGTGGGAGGAAACCAGAGAACCCGGATGAAACGCACGCAGAGACAGGGAGAACATGGAAACTCCACCCAGATTGGGATTTGAACCGGGAATCCCTAGTGCTGAGAGGCGAACGTGCTAACCACTAAGCCACCGTGCCGCCCACGAATTAATCAATCAAAAGAAATCAAATTTGAGTTTGATGTAAAATTAAAATTAAATAAAAATACAAATGAAAATTGAAACCTTTAATCTTTAAACTTGGACATAGGCCATATTAATTCCATTGAAAATGTAAACGTAAAATTGCTCTTTTGCCTTCCTCTCCTTCTGCCTGGTGGCTCATCTCACCCTGAACATTTCCAAACTATCTCCAAACTATTTCCTAAGACAAACACCATTGTAGGTCTCATTACTGTCCTGTAAAGGTTATCTTTAACACTTGTCTATTACAGATCTCTCTTGAAACTCCATGCCAGCCACTTTGCCTTGCTTGCACCCTCTTTCATAACCCCCTTCATAACAGGTTAATCTAGCTAGAAAAGTGGGAGGTAAAAGAAACGGAAAAATCTAAAAGCAAAATACAAATAGAAATGAAAAAGGAACTGCTTTAACAAGCCATTGACTGGTCTTTACAAAACATGTGCACACACACACACACAGACACACTTTCCTCTTCTTATATTTTACCTGCGGAAGTCCAGCAGAGTCTGATTGGTCTCAGGTGTGTGTTGGCTAAACCAGGTGTGGTAGTGGAACTGGGTAACTGTGCGACTTTCATTTGTCTGCATGTTCTTAAGGTAAAAACTACGAACAAGAAAATCCTCGCACCATACATGTTCTGATACTAAGTTTACCTACAAAGACAAACACGGGGAAAAATTCAAACAATCCACACATGTACAGCACAGGCTCCATAAGTACATGTTAAAGGTTAGAATACAGTATGTATGGATGGATTGCTTTACCTCATATATATGGTAAAGATTTGATCCCTCATCTGGCCAGTAGTGGTAACACTGTTTAACACCACCCTCAGTTAGAGGAGTCAGCATCACAATTACGACACACCCACTTTCCCACACCATCTACAGAAAACATACACGCATCAATCATGATGATGTTAGATTATTAGTTTAACAAAACAGAATTTACTCGTCTTTGACAAAAGATTTTTTACATCACTGGTATTATTTATAATATTACATGATCTCAAACAAAAAACATTCACACACCTGCCAGAAGTCAGCAACAGTTGAGGGCAGAGGACCCTGGGTAGCAATGTATGCTGGGTTCCTGGGGTCATGGTCCATCTGTGAGAAACACACTCACATAAATACTTCACTGAGCAGAACATTAATATAATATGTCATATTTAATAGATTGTGGCACAATAGATATATTTGTTTTTTTGTAGTTTGTACTTACAATAGGGCTTGCATTAATATAGTCAGAATTGCCTTGGCTGTTTTCCACTTTTAGACAGATTCTAGAATGGTCATCTAAAGCAAAATCACACAAAATTAATGTTATATGGGGCAGGTTCAGATATAAGACATTTTGAAATAGATTAGAGAACAAAAATATATATCTACAAACACAATGAGACATTCAAAAGGTCTGCTAGTTTAGGTTTAGATACCTATTGTTATAACTGCTTAACTTCAGATCCTTAAATTACTAATAAAAAAATCTAAACCTTTTTAAACTACAATTTTTGATGGGTCCCTTTACATTATTTCTGAAATAAGATGCAAAAATCTGTTTTAATAGGGCTGGATTATCAAGACTGGATAAGAGTCATTATAATATTATAAGAAATGTATGTATATGAAAACATGACAATGCTTGGTTAACAAAAAACATACATGCATCTATTTGCTGAGTCTTGCTTAGTTTTACAGAATGTAAATGAAAGCTATGAAATAAACAGTTATTTACACTATTAAATAACAAAAAGATTAAATGATATGTAATTAACCTGGTACAGTATCTTTTTTATTAAAGTTACTAAAACTCATATTGTAATGGCCTATTCTTTTATAAGCCACTGTTATAAAGGTTTATGTATGAATGGACATTTTTGTTTAAGCATGTTAAACATTTAAGCATGGTAGCTCAGTGGTTGGGGTGTTGGGCTATCAATCTGAAGGTTGTGGGTTCAAATCCCAGGTCCACTGAAATTACCAATGTGGGTCCTTGAGCAAGGCCCTTAACCCTCATTGGATGCTGTGGCCAACACTGTGCTCACTTTGGATAAAAGTGTTTGCTAAATGACTAAATGTAAAGTAATGCATGTGTAAATGTTTTTCTCACAGGGGAGGATGGTGCTAACACGGTTCTTCTTGGAGTTGGAGTCTTTCTGCCCAATGCTGCAGGTATTTGGTTCTGCCTGGTATGCACATAAAGCTTCCCACTCTTTCTGCAACCGGTTCTTATTTTTTAGGTGATCTTCCATATATGACTAAGGCAAAAAAAGGTCAGAAATAAATACAAATATTTCATTACTTAAATTGTTTGAAACATTTACATTGTAATCATTTAATTTTAGTAACAACAAAATAATAATTTTATGACTTTGTGATTTATGGTGACTATTTATCTTATTATTTAGTTATTTAATGATAGATGGGCTTTTAAATGAAAATACATTACTTTTGGCAGTTGATATTTATATTTATATAACTAACTTATTTATTGATTATCTGCCTTATTACATTTTGGGTCACAGTAGGGCTTGACTCTAGCAACCTAGCACTTATAGGAACTATAGGCAGCAAATCATTCAGAATAGATAATCAGTTCAGACACATGGAAAAACATTCACAACCCAGTTTACATGAGGGCTTTTTTACACTTAAGGACTGTGGGTAAAAAAACACAGACATGACCTCCCTGGAAATAAAATCTTCTAAATTATTACCTTTTTAAAATAAATAACCAAATGTAATGGGCCTGTTACTTATTGATTTTGTCTTGTGCGCAGACATGCAGTCCCTGTTTCTCTGTTTATGATTAAAAGTGACCCGATGCAGGGGGCAGATTAAGGTTAGGGTATTTTGTTAAAACCAATTCTATTAAACAGCTTAAAAAGCTATGGTTTTAGATTTCAGTTCAGTTGTAGAAACCTTTCTTTATGTTACAACACTCATCAAAGCTGTTAATAAACAATTTCACTTCAATTATTACTTTCGCTAGGAAAAAATATTTTATAAAATACAGGAATACAGTGAAATAAATGGGACTACAAATTATGCAGAAAATCATATGGACTACAGTCTAATTGTAGAACTACAAACATTTTTTTAGTGAAACGAATACAATCAAAAATAAGAACAGCTGATTTTTTTGTATCTAATGAATTTGGTGTACTTTTTAATATTAAACAACATAATATAATGTTTACCAGAATCATATGCCCCGTGGAGATGTCCATGTTTGTGTGGGAAGGTTCTTCACTCCAGGAGGAAATGCTTGCCCGGGCGGAGGGGCTAGCGATTGGTCCATCACTTAGCTGAGATGAAGTGCTGTTTATTCGAGATGAATGACGGAGTTCCGATCTCTCAAGTGGCGGCTTAACAGCCATGCGCTGCCTACATAACTCCTGAGGATAAATTTAAAAGTCTTTGAATAATTCATAAAAAATGGTGTGAAATGAATTGTCTTTTTAAAGTAAACACACAGCTATTTTACATTGGTAAAATTATATGTAAAATTAATTATATATATAAAATGAATACTTATAAAATAAAATACACACTTCAAGGTACCTGATAGGTTGCGGTTGCTTCAGTACTGGGGTCTGCATTGAGGTTGGTTAGTTTCTCTTTGAGTTTGTGATGTGATCGATGACGCAGGCAGTATATGATGCTGGAGACCAGCAGGACACCACAGATGAAGATGATGGATATTACTGTCAGGATCAGGAATCTCAGCGATTCAGAATGACTGTACTTTGTTGGAATTAATTTTAAATTATCTTTCTACAAAAAAATCGAAATGGAAAAGATTGGACAGATACACCTTTATCCACAATCACACAGTAAAATCGATGAAACAGATGTTTAATAAGGTCTTTTAAAGTTTTTTTTGCTTTTTATATCCGAGTGTGATTCATATGGTAAACTGGGGAAGAGGTGCGGTAGCTATTAATAGATATTAGATAAAATGAACATAGATTTTTCAATCTTCATTTATACTGCCTTTATGTTCTGATATGGTATTATTAAAGATTATAGCCAGCTAAATATGAACACATTCTATATTCTTTAGTGGGGAAGGTCAATCCTTGTCCACAAATCACATCTAATTTTAATGCTTAACTGTGGAGAACGGCACTTTTGTGCGGCACTTTTACAGTAGCAAAATTTTACAAATTTAAAATACCTAATATATTTGCTAAAAACTGTCACAATAAATATGTGTTAAATTGCAATATTCCCCCGGGGATTAATAAAGTATTCTGATTTTGATTAAAAATTAAATTCATTGTAGAAATTAACTACAGTGGAAGATATAATTAATATTATTATTTTTGATAATTGATGTCCCGCTTTTTAATAGACTTGCTGACTTTGCATAGCTTTATTTGTATAGAAAGGATAAAATGTCATCTCAGTTTATACTCAAGCAAATCTAATATTTCCTAAACATGTTTTGTTAAAGTTATTATGAATAAGGACACAAAAAAAGTTCATACATTTGTTACACCTGCTTCCAGGATGGTTAGTTGTGTCTCCTTTTCCAGCACATCCTTCTGGCGAACTAACCAAATAAAGAATAAGATTTAGACCATTATGCACAAGGTTGAGTAAATGCAGATATGGTGAAGTTGCATGTAAATTACTTACTTGCCAAATTGACAACATCAGCAGTAGTGACATTTTGAGCATTTTTCCGCACCTGAAATGTTACAGCTGAACCAACAACCCTGCACACATACACATACACACAAACACACACACACACTTTAAATTTTATTCAAAGGGTAAAAATGTCGCGGTCATTTGTTAGATGTTTAGTTTCATACATAAAGCAAGAACATTGTTAATGTGAAAATGTGGTTTAATAAAGTAAAAATTTTTGTCAACTTATTTTGGGATGTTCTTTAGCACAAGAATTACATGAAATAAAACATTTTGTGAGGAATTTTACTGTGTAAAATTGCTTGGGTTTGCAGGAGTTCTATGTTTTAATGCAAAACTGGAAATATTTCATTAAAATTTAATATTATATATTAATTTAAGGGGTGGCACGGTGGCTTAGTGGTTAGCATGTTCGCCTCTCAGCACTAGGGATTCCTGGTTCGAATCCCCATCTGAGTGGAGTTTCCATGTTCTCCCCGTGTCTGCGTGGGTTTCCTCCAGGTTCCTTCCACAGTCCAAAAACATGGATCAAGTCAATTGAGTTCTTCAAATTGGCCAATATAGAGTGTGTATGTCTGTGTGAGTGTGTGCCCAGCGATAGATTGGCGCCCTGTCCTGGGTGTATCTGCCCAGCGCCCGAAACGTTCTCCCCTGGATGGGCATGGGGAACCCCACCTCAACCCTAATATAGTATAAAGCGGAAGATAATGGATGGATGGATGGATATTAATTTAATGTAAAATATAATCCAGATCAAACAATAAAATTTTCCGTGATTATAAAGCGCTGACTACTGTAAACCAATGAAATAGTGATCCATCAGAACATACTGAATTTTGTTCAGGCTTCAGGTAGCTCGTCGGTGGACAGTATATGATATGATATATTCTCTTGAGTCCAAAAAATCTGGCTTAATATAATATGATGATTCCAATGAGGTCGATGCAGGCACGGTCCATCTCTATATTCATAAATTCTAGCTTGCTTTCAAACATTCAGGGTAGTACAGTTATTTTGTTTTTGGGGTATAAATCTTCTTTGCCAACTTGACAACATTTGTAACTTGGTATCAAGAAGGCTTTACTCTAACCATGTTATACATGCAAACTTTACTCAGGGAGATATTAACCTTTTTTATTAGACACAGGTTGAGCATCTAACAACCTGACTGTCTCTGGATCTTTGGGTTTAATATATCAACAGTTCCTATGTTGTACATTTAGTTTTGCCTCATAGTTTATTTAATATTACTGTTGTCCAATATAGGGGGTAGGTTTAGTCCAACACCAACAATAAAACTTTTTGCGATCAAAAAACCTATCGGGGGATTAATCAAAACCTTTTGATTTCCTAATGCACACAAACTCCCTCTATAAGACACCATACATAATATTTCCCAGCTGCATTACTATGACAGGGTACTCCAATTAATCAAAACAACAACAAAAAACACAATTCAAACATTATTTCTCTTAGTCACACACTATCAAGACCGGCTCACTCACGAGAGTTCAAGGAAGTCAGTCATTTGAATCTCAGCGTGGCGACACAAGAGCTCCATTAGGTGCAGTCCCTGATCTGTAGGGAGTGAACTGAAGAAAAAAGAGTCTGTGTAAAAACGAGGCCAAGAAACTGGCTCTGAAATGTTTATAATTTTTGTTACTTACTCAGTATCGGTTATAATATATCCATAGACATCACTGTCACTGCTGGCCTGAACATCGAGTTGCAGATCTTGCACTTTCATGGTTTTGCGGTGAGGATTGACATTATTCTCCAGGACAATAGAGGGTGCTAAAGCAGCAGCCTCAACCCATCCCTCCACCTCCTCCACCTGCTCCATTGCCTTCTTCTGCACTCCTACATCTCTCTGTTTGGTCATGCTGTGTACTGTCTCCACTGAGATACCCTGTCCTTTTATTAAAGGACCAGGCTCTGAAAGGGCAGACTTGTCCAGATATTCCATTAACTTCGTCAACAATCCCATGTTCTGTCAAAATGTATAATTATATTAATAAAAAAAAAAAAAAACTTTAAGCTAAATTAAACTTTTTATTAATTAAAGATGAGTTGTCAGGTAAAACTATTAGGGCACAAGAAAGAGAACTTTCCAATATGGAAATAAGGACACTAGGCCTGAAGTTCTAATTCTGAAAATTGAAAATGGATTTTGAAAAGAGGCTGTAACATTACATTATTCTTAAGAGCCCACATTGATAAATTTTGTGGCATCAAGGCTTGAACCCACAACCATAAGAGAGCAACACATTATTTGCCAAGCTATCATGCTGTGCAAAAGCTCTCTTCCACTTATACTGTTCAATCATAATATACATTTTAAAGTGGGCTGGAATAAGAAAGACAATACTACCTTATGATTTTCTGTAGATATGGCATGCTCATTGTGTATCTCTGAAAAAAGGTTACACAAAGTGTTTAGGTTTACGAAAAAGTTGAAAAATATAGCATTTCCATCCAACCATTATCTTCCGCTTTATCCTCTACTAGGGTCGCGGGGAGGTTCCCCATGCCCATCCAGGGAAGAATGTTTCGGGTGCTGGGCAGATACACCCAGGACAGTGCGCCAATCTATCGCTGGGCACACACTCACTCACACAGACACACTCTATATGGGGCAATTTGGAGAATTCAATTGACCTTGAATCCATGTTTTTGGACTGTGGGAGGAAACCGGAGAGCCTGGAGGATACCCACGCGGACACGGGAAGAACATGGAAACTCCACCCAGATTGGGATTCGAACCGGGAATCCCTAATGCTCAGAGATGTACATGCTAAACACCGTGCTGTCCGAATATAGCATTTATTTTATACAATTTGTTTAAAATAACATGTTTGTGTAATTTATCAATGTTAGAAATGATAGCTAAATAGTGGGCAAAAATTCTTACCTTGCTGTTTTGCATTTACTGAAGTATTTTTATCCACAGGATTTACTTTTGGCACCTGGTCATTGATTTGTATTTGTTTAGGTTCTACACCTTTGGAGTGAATGTCCACCCTATTTTTAGTCCCAGATTTAAGATGTCTAGACTCTGCTGGCTGCTCTATTACTTGCAGATTACTGGCGATGAGAGCAGCCAGCTGATCGAGATCCTTTGCATTTAAACTCGCCACTTGTATATTGTGCTTCCCAACATTGCGTAGCACACTTTGGATAAAGGCTTCTAAAAAAAAAAAATAAAAATTACAACTTAAACAGAAATTATTTTAGTATAACAAATTTCTATTTTGCCTTGTGGTCATCATTTTTTAGCTTAGTGTGCATAATTACTTATAAGTCCTAAATAATTCCTAATAGTTTAATACAGAATATTGTACACTGAATTTATAGTATCACAATTTAGTTACACAGTAACCAGAGTCTTTTCATTTATGTTAGAAGTGTTAATAATGTGTACAGTCAATTTCAAGCTTTTCAGTATCACATATGGAACAAGTCACAAACCATCAACTGGAGACAGTCGCTCTTTTACTGGTGCAGATCCGCCATTAATAAAGAACGGGTTTAGATTAGGTTTACTCTTCTGTTGAGTGTTAACTGGCCCATCCTGAGACCAGAACTGCTCTAAAGCAGTAAAAAGCAAACCCGTGTCATCTTGCTGTTTTTGGGGAATATGTGCTGTGTCACTCTGGTAATGGGTAAGATCAGGGTAAGATGCTGGTACAAATGAGGACTCTGCTGTGAACTCAGGAGGCATCATGTCAACTTTACTGTGAGGTTTTCCAAAACGATAAGATTGTAGGGGCAAAGAAGATTTAATTTTGCTGATCTAGAAACACAACCAAACAAAAAAAGGAAATGCAGAACAGAGTTAGTCTTTAAAACAATAATGTAATATTGTTCTGTTATTTTATACATGACAAATGTCTCTATATCATCCTTAAATTTTGAGTAATAAATAAATTATTTTACCTGATCCTCCACTCTGGGCACCAAACCCAAATTCAGAAGATTTCTCTGCAAACCTTTTCTCATTTTTTCTTCTAATGGCATCAGTCTTTCATTTGTCATTGCAACTGTCTGCATTCTGTAAAACATTATTACAAACAAATTTGTAAGTTTTTGCTGCACATTCCACTATGATTTGAGTCCTTTTAATATTTTTCTTTCAATTTGCCTTTTAGTTTCTATTTTTTCCATCTTTTCTAGTGTGTTTTAATTTTATTTTCTACACCAAAACTGAGCCTGGTCAAACCATCTTATTATTATTATTATTATTATTATTATTATTATTAACAACAAAAACAATTATAATAATTTATATTCTTTTCCTCATATTTCATATTATAAACAACAACTGCTTCACAGCCTTTGACTTTGTTATATTCAATGGTTTGTTTTTGTATGTTTATGTATTACCTTGTTTCAGGTTGTGTTATGGAGATCCTGTGTAATTTAGAAAAATCTTGAGATAAAGCCTTCTGATCCACAACATCCCATGACGGACCTAAAGAAACATATATAAACCATCTCAACATGAAACAGGAGAAAATCATTTTGCACCACACAAACCAGCTTTTAATGAAAGACACGCATATAAACACACTGGGTGAAATGAGCACACATGCAAGGTGCAGTGCACAGCCCTGCATACGTCGCCTGTGGAATAATTGAGGTTAGGTGCCTTGCCCGAGGGCACTTCAACCATAGTACTTGGTGGGACTCGAACCGGGGACCTTCAGGTCACAAGGCTGGTTCCTTAACCACAAGCCCTCGACTGCCCAAAGATGACTCATACACACATTTCTTTGTTTAATTTACATTTACTATTATTCAAATTTCATAATTTGCAGTACATTACAAAATTTTGCAGATGCTTTTCTTAATCTTAATGTGATTAAGTTTAAAATGTGAAGAACACATTTAAGGACCTTGTTTAGGGGCCAACATTGGCAATCTGAACGTTTGTGTCTTCATTTTTGGCCTTTTTTGTGAAAAGACTGAAATGCATAGTCATTATAACTCATTTACAGCAATAAGACGTTACATTGATAAGAGTTTGACACAGAAATTTACTAATTTAACTTTTATATAAAGCACTTCATGTACAAGAAGACTTTGTAAAATATTGCTGTTTTAGTTTTGATTCAATCATTCCTTATCTTCCGCTTTTTCCTATATTAGGGTCGCAGGGGGGGGTTTCCCATGCCCATCCAGGGGAGAACGTTTTGGGCGCTGGGCAGATACACCCAGGACAGGACGCCAATCTATCGCTGGGCACACACTCACTCACACAGACACTCTACGTGGAGCAATTTGGAGAACTCAATTGGCTTGATCCATGTTTTTGGTGGGAGGAAAATGGAAAACCCGGAGGAAACCCACGTGGACACAGGGAGAACATGGAAACTCCACCCAGATTGGGATTCGAACCGGGAATCTCTAGCGCTGAGAGGCAAACGTGCTAACCACTAATCCACTGTGCTGCCCTAGTTTTGATTCACTATAGATAATTATATTTTTTAATGGTAAGCATTTTTTGCTTTAAATTATTATCATTTTAATTATTGTATTAATTATATTTTGTAGTATACTGCTAAATACCAACAAGTGGTTTTATTATTCTTTTATTGTTTTCCAGTACATATGCTAAGTCAACAAAGAACTACTTAGCCATCTGTACACAAACTTATTTGACCTGATGCTTAAAACAGGTTTTGCCAAACAACCACATAATATGTTCTTAAAATTATGCCATTTTGAAAATTTGTTCTAAATCATGAACCTAATTGTTAGGATTTTAAATTGCTTTCACATAATAAGAGTTTCAAAATGGCTGAAAGTTTGTATTCAAACATAGGACTTTACTGTGGTCTTGCCGCCATTGGGAAGTAGGGTGGGGCAAGCTAGATTTGAACAAAAACACTAGGCTTGGATTGGCTTGTTTCAAAAATTGGGTGGTAATTTGTAATTGGCTTAGGTAGTTCAGGGTGGGAACTGGACGTAAAGATATATGCATAGGTAAGCACTTTGACGGTCGCTCTTTTTTCTTCAGACCACGGAGGTGTTCACAGCACCTGAAAGCTGAGGGAGGCAGACCCGCTGGGCAGCATTACTTACTGACGGTGTCCATGAAGTTTTCTTTGTTCTCAATAAATAAGTTGAGACGACCATTTTGCATCGGCTTGTTCTTTCTGCCTTTTCAAAAATCAAAAGATCCACCTTTAACCGTATGAATTAACCTTACTTCACTACTTTCTTCTCAGAGAAATCTTGGCAGGTTTTGAAAATATAGCATCAAAAATCTGGTTCACAGACTAATATCAAAACCATTGAGCAATCCAATTTGGTGATCCTACTGAAAACATTTTACTCCACTTACACAGCTGAAGTAAGCATAATACTTAGACCACGTAGTTAAATTTGTTGCAGGTTATAAGTCTCTTGGTATGACTGTGCCATGTGTTTATTAAATTTGAGACTGATTTGAAAACCACTAGTTAAATTTAAAGTAGAATACAGCATTTGGCACTATTGATTTTCCATCATCAGTTCTGAAAATGGACATTCTTGAGATAAGCCAGTCTTTCCTATTGCACAGTGACCTTTAAAAATGTTTCCATCTGCTTTCTTTTCCTGAATCAACATCTAAGAAACTATTACATTGGTAACCAGGAGTTTCTGGTCATTAGAGGCACTATAAAAAACAGAGAACATGTGTAATTCATGACCAGCAAGTTAAGCATTAGGAAATACATCAGGAGACACTATAAGACCCTCAAACTAATCACCAGCTTCATTTCTGTCAGCAACATATAATGAGAAATATTTTTAAAGCCAAAATTGCAATAAATTATAATTAATAAAAATAAATTATTTAGTAAAGATTTTATGTTTATTTAAAGTACTACCCTGTGTAAAAAAACATACAGAGTACATGTACAGTAATCTTTTAGGCACATGATTAATAAAATGTTTGCCAATCAATATAAGCTTTGCACTGTATTATATAATTAACAACAAACAGAATCATACAAACCTTGATGTGTGATTTTCTGAAGCAACAAACAGAATCTTTGTAGAGTTGCTTGTGACACATCATATGTGTCCGCATCAGCTCCCATCATTGCCTCACATTGTTGAAGAAGGCCATCTGTAATGTAATAACATTATATGATATATACTGTATAAGAGGCCATCTACACCACCAAAGCAAATACTCCGTTTCCATATTTAGGCATTTGACCTCAGCACTTGTTGATGTTCCTACACAAACTTTGGACATCTGCCCAAATTTTTTAATTTTTAAAAAAGATTTATTTCATAATATTAATATTTTTGGCAAATTATTAAAAAAAACTAAAATGTGTCCAGGTTGGAGTTAATTGTATATTTATCCATCCATCCATTATCTTCCACTTTATCCTCTATTAGGGCCACGGTGGGGTTCCCCATGCCCATCCAGGGGAGAACGTCCCGAGCACTGGGCAGATACACCCAGGACAGGGCGCCAATCTATCGCTGGGCACACTCTCACTCACACACACTCTATATGTGGCAATTTGGAGAATTCAATTGACTTTATCCATGTTTTTGGACTGTGAGAAGAAACCGACGAACCCGGAGGAAACCCATGCGGACACGGGGGGGGGGGGGGGTTTGAACCGGGAATCCCTAGCACTGAGAGGCGAACGTGCTAACCACCGTGCCGCCTAATTGTATATTTAATCAGTTCTAATTTGTTCCAAGTCAGTAAATAAGAAAAAGTAAAATGCAGGACATTGAGGGTCAAACAGCCAGAAGTGGTCCCAGGGCTATCAAATGCATAGGTTTAATGCAATCTTTATATTAACTTGCATTGAAAACAATGCAGCACACCACCTTTGTAAAGACAGAAAATTCTTTGGTATATGTTTATATCGGCGGCACGGTGGCTTAGTGGTTAGCACATTCGCCTCTCAGCGCTAGGGATTCCCGGTTCGAATCCCCATCTGGGTGGAGTTTCCATGTTCTCCCCGTGTCTGCGTGGGTTTCCTCCGGGTTCTCCGGTTTCTTCCCACAGTCCAAAAACATGGATCAAGTTAATTGAATTCTCAAAATTGCCCAAATTAGAGTGTGTATGTGTGAGTGAGTGTGTGCCCAGCGATGAATTGGCGCCCTGTCCTGGGTCTATCTGCCCAGCGCCCGAGACGTTCTCCCCTGGATGGGCATGGGGAACCCCACCGCGACCCTAATAGAGGATAAGCGGAAGATAATGAATGAATGAATATATGTTTATATCTAGGGGTGCGGTAGCTCGGTGGTTAGGGTGTTGAGCTATCAATCTGAAGCTTGGCGGTTAAAATACCACGTCCGCTGAAGTTACTGGTGTGGGTCCTTAAGCAAGGCCCTTAACCCTCATTGCTCCAGGGATGTTGTGATTAACTTGATTTCTTTTTTTTTTTTAGGAATCTAAGTGTATTAGTTAAAGGATGTAGCTTAAGGAAGTATATTTGACACAGTATATAGTTAGGTATATGTGTTAATGTGTTCAACTATGGGTGGGTTACAAATGAGGTAGTTCAACAAATAATAATTCATTCTCGCCTCTCAGCACTAGGGATTCCTGGTTCGAATCCCAATCTGGGTGGAGTTTCCATGTTCTCCCGTGTCCATATGGGATTCCTCCGGGTTCTCCGGTTTCCTCCCACAGTCCAATAACATGGATCAAGTCAATTGAATTCTCCAAAATTGCCCTGTATAGAGTGTGTCTGTGTGAGTGAGTGAGTGTGTGCCCAGCGATAGATTGGCGCCCTGTCCTGGGTTTTTCTGCCTAGTGCCCGAGAGTTCTAATGGATGGATGAATAACTCATTCATCAAAACATGTAACCATGTCACTGGTTAGAGAGCTGGGAGTCTGATTGACAGAGCGGCTGTTGTGAGGGGCACCAGCAGGTTCCTCAGGCTGAATCATCACGCCCCCTGAGTCTGAGTCTAATTTCTGAGCCCAAGTCTGAGTCCATCGGCTCAATGTTATGAATGCACGCTGTAGTCTATAGATATACCTGTCTCTGGTTGTTGCGTAAGTCGAGGCGTTAGAACAGTTATTTGTTGACGTCAGTGGCGAATCTCAACACAATTACCCGAATCTACGCAGCAAACGTTAATTAGACTAAAACGCATCAGTGTATGTTATGCTTTTGACGATATTAAGCTCTTCATTTTGACAGTAGTCGGTAGGTTACCGAGTGTTTTCCGTTGCGTAATGACGGGGATACACTGAAAGAGATAGACGTCACCAAATGAGCCTTGCATCACATAAAGGCATTCCTCGTTACAGTTCATTAATAACGTATGCACCAAGAATAATTCAGTTCCACGTTACATGTCTGCGTTCGGGCTCTTTGTGAATTCATTCATTAACATTTCCATATAGTAGAAAAAGATTTAAACATATCGGCTGTTTCCTATTTACACAAACCTGAGAAACATATCACACATCCTCACTGAGCCTCAGGCACAAACCCTGGAGTTCAAACGTGTTTCACGATGTTCCAGTCTTTGTTAAATGTACACATCGACAAAAAGATGAAGAAAATACAACAACATACCGATTTTGCGCGGATTGGCGACGTTTAAAAGGAGCTGGAATCCAAGCAACGACAGAAAGAAGTAGCGCGAATCCATTCCTGTCCACAGATTTAAGAAACATCCGCTAATATTCCATTATCTTGCAGAATAGACGGTGAAAAAGGACGAGATAATGGAGCGATGCTTTAGGTGGAGATTGGAAGCGCGAACGAGTGAAGGAGGGGAGAGGAGAAACCTGTCGGCCTGCTTTCCGCAGATCTACATCACTGAAACGTCAGGAAGGATGCTAATATAAGCGCACACTGCCAGTACACTACTGAACAACAAGCCCACAGCTGAACGAGCTAAAGGTTATCAGCGTCAATTACAAGAACCCGAACAGATGGAAGTACCTATTACTAACCTCACAGCCTTCTGAGCCATCACTGCACACACAAATAACATGCACCAGAATTTATTGCAGACAGTACATGCTATAGAATGAGTTAATGTTACTTAAACTCACAATCATGCTCACAATATACAGTGGGTTGCAAAAGTATTCATACCCCTTGAACTTTTCCATATTTTGTCACATTACAACCACAAACATAAATATATTTCACTGGAATTTAATGTGAAAGACCAACACAAAGTGGTCAATTGTGAAGTGGAATGAAAGTTATACATGAATCAACAATTTTTTTACAAATAAAAAACTGAAAAGTGCGATGTGCAAAATTATTCAGCCCCCTTTTCCCTGAGTGCAACCAATTGCATTCAGAAGTTGCCTGATGACTGCTAATGACTTAAAAGGGTCGACCTGTGTGTAATCTAATCTCAGTACAAATACAGCTGCTCTGTGACGGCCTCAGATGTTGGTTAAGAGAATATTGGGG
>JAFMOD010000781.1:604680-650316 GCA_019802435.1 Corydoras maculifer
CTTATCCTCTATTAGGGTCGCGGTGGGGTTCCCCATGCCCATCCAGGGGAGAACGTCTCGGGCGCTGGGCAGATAGACCCAGGACAGGGCGCCAATCCATCGCTGGGCACACACTCACTCACACAGACACACTCTATATGGGGCAATTTGGAGAATTCAATTGACTTGATCCATGTTTTTGGACTGTGGGAGGAAACCGGAGAACCCGGAGGAAACCCACACAGACACGGGGAGAACATGGAATCTCCACCCAGATGGGGATTCGAACCGGGAATCCCTAGTGCTGAGAGGTGAACATGCTAACCACTAAGCCACCGTGCCGCCTAAACAAGGAATATTAGGGCAGAAATACAGGTCAAAGAAAAAAAAAATGAAAAATGAATTCTGGAAAGATGAGACACTCATGCAGATTTGTGCATGTTCTGTTCTGTGTAAATGCTCATGGATGTGTTAAATGACTTACAGGCAAGTTCTTGGCTGAGTCCAGATGTACAAGCAGCAGTGCTGATGAGGGTCCATCATTAGCTTGTCCTTTATATACCCTATTACTGTTCAATACCTGCAGTACACAAATGTGTTTTTTAATGCCAGCAACTACAAATACATCTGTATTAATCAAACAAACTACTAATTTCTATCTGTGTTTTCAGCACAAAGTCGAATAATGACCTAAAACACTCCAGAAAATTTTACAAAAAAACACAAAGGAGATCAAGCAGAGTTGTTACCCTTTACCATTACCAACCTAAATACTTTTAGTATTGAGTCAAGCATTTGGTAATGTCACAAATTTTGTTTATACACCGTTATAGTTAAGCAGCAGTACAATGAAAAAACAAAATAATATATTAGGAATTTTCTTCTTTATAATATATTTGAATTGTTTTGCTGATAATTCAAGTTGTCATAATTAATGCAACATAACCTTTAATTAAATGTAAATAAAATTCTAGCACATACTGAAAAAATTCAAAAACTTTAGTTACTCAGATAAACCACATACTTGGTTCCATTTCAAAAGGATAATAAAATAATGTTACAAGAGTTTATTACTTGTCACACAAACAAAAAATCTAAAATTGTTTGCTAACTGCTATTGGTAATTTTTTACATCAACTTTGTATTTAATAAAACTATTAAAATAATGTGTGTGTGTAAGTGATGGGTGAGAAAGCGAGAGAGAGAGAGAGAGAGAGAGAGAGCTTGTACCTCATCTAGTTTGTGCGGTGTAGAAAGAGGAGTAAGCCACTCTAGTTTAAGATGCAATTTCCCTTTAGCTGCCTCTTCCAGCTGAAACCACTACATTAATAAAAATACCAAACAGTCAGCTAAACAAATTTATAGACAGGATTGATAAAAATATGTTTTTCATCTGTTTTGCAAAGTAATACATTAATTGTATTAATTGTTCTCTAACAAATTTTTGACCTCCAAGTTAAATGTTTCAATAACTTTATCATATACATCCAGATTTAAAGCTTACATTCAAATGTAATTGCATTGTTTTGCTATATTTAAAATCTGTACAAAATATTTAATGAATCAATTAAGAACAATAATAATAAGTACATTTGAAATTATTAAAAGTTGTACCTCATCAACTTTTTGCTCCTTCTCCAACTCGGTTAAGTCAACAGTAACCCTACAGGAAAATGGTGTGTATTTAAAACAGATTGTTTGGATATCCTTACTTTCCACATTGTATTTTTGATCAGACAGAAGCCCTACCTTCCCAGGCTGTCATCTTCATCAGGGTCCTCATCAAATAGATCTATTTCCAACATCTGTCCTTGCTGTTCACTTACAAAGAACTGTGACACAAAGAAAGCGTGTTAAATTAGATAATTGCTCTCTTAAACAATATCAGTTTTTTAAAAAATTCGATACAACTTCCCGCCTCAAAAGGAGCAGTTTAAGTGTCTTAGGATCTCGTTCACAAGTGAGGGAAAGATAGAGCAGGAAGTCGACAGAAAGATCGGTGATGCCGACTTTGCTCCTGTCTGTCGTGTTGAAGCAGGAGCCGAGTCAGATTGCAAAGCTCTCAATTTAACAGGTCAATCGACACGCCCACCCTCACCAATGGCCACAAACTCTGGGTTGAGACTGAAAGAATGAGGTTGTGAATACAAGCGGCCAAAATGTCTTTCCTCCACAGAGTGGATGTGCTTGCCCATAGAAAGAGGGTAAGGTGTTTGGTCATTTGGAAGGGTCCTGTAGTACAGTCTGGGCATCGGATTTAAATGCTTCCTGGAACCCTACCTGCCATTTTTAATTGAGATGCGATGCCGAGGAACACCCAGAAAAAGATGGAAAAATTATACCTAGGTTGGCCTGGGAACGCTTTGGTGTTTCAGGCCAAATCAGGTAATTCTGAAAAAATATTTACATAACTAACCTCATGTACTTCATTCCATTTGGGGTTCAAGTTGTCTTTGATGACATGGCTTTGGACGAGCTTATTGCCAACTTTAATGACTCCATATGGATCTGACTTTCCTTTGATTAAGCCACCAAGAAACTTATCCTTAGCCATCAGGTCTTGTCCCTCTAAAAAGTAAACCCGCAGCACAGCCTGTAAATAAAAAGTAAAAACAAATATTACCTAAAAACCCATAAAGCCAAGATGGGGGTGCTATAAAAATTAATGCAATAAAAGAAGCTGCATTTTATTTACTTTGTGAAGTCTGGAATGAATTGACAACTGTTGCTTTATGTCAGTACTATTGAGCACTGTAATGTAAAGATTTTCGTGCTTATGGGGCAAAAGCATTTGGCGTCACAAAATTAAATTTTATATAATTATCAGCATCATTAACAATACTGCTTCACTGGCACAGTAGTCTTTTTTCGACTTTAGATTAATTTAGAGACATCACAAATTTAGTGTGTTGCTCAATAAAGTAAAATTTGAAAAGGTAGTGCCTTTTACATGAGAAAACTAAGAAATTAGCAAAAACAATGCTTGTAAAGTCCTCAAGATGGTGTTAAAAAAATTCTTAATGTATTCACAAGAATCAAATTAGAATGTGATTGTAGGACCTATAAAACATTCAGTTCACAACATTCATTTCAGTTGTGTGACATACTTTTGGCATAGGGAAGCGTAAAGAATCCAGCTGTTTTTTGTCCAGCAGTGGTACAGTGATTTTATTAGGAAGCATTAGGTTACTGCAAATAATGTCTTCAATCACGCCATCACACAGTCCACTAAACGACATAAGGAAATAAATATTAACAGTAATCACAAATGGTATTTTAACATTAACAGATTTATTAAACACAATCTAACTTCCTTCCTACAGCATTAGGAACGGTATTTATGTTGTCAGTGCTGTTCAATTTCCAAACGTAATAACAATCAGTTCGATCATTTTTACATAATATCAGTACATACCAGATTTGTCACGAATGTCACAAAAGAGATAAATAAAATGACCAAAAAAGTTTTTTTTAAATACAAGATCGTTGAATATTCATAATTAGTTTTTTTCTTCTTTAAGAAAAACTACTAATATTGCATTTGTATAGTTTATGGACTGTATATAAACTGAAAAACACACAAGTTGTTATAAAAAGCAATAATATAACAGAATCGCAGTTAAACCAAGGAGACAAAATATCATAATTGATCCTTTATTTATTAAGAAATGTAATCCAACGGTCCAATGCATCATATAATTTCATTACAAAAAGTCCTGCTTTAAAACCTCTGGTGTTGGTGCATTACAGTTTTATTACTGTACTTTAACCTAAACTTTGTCAATCTTAGAGGAATTTGAATACACCCTTTCTTAGAAAACAGCTTTAGTTTTTCAAATGTTAGTGTGTCAAACAAAAGGTTTTATTTTATTCTTATCCAGCCACAAAACATGTTCAAGTGGCACTATGCTATGTCCATATGAAAAGAAGTTCTTCTGATGGAGGACTAATTACCAGTAACATAAGCTAGCATTATACTGCAATCTTGGATTGCTTTTTGACAGCAAAATATAGCACTTAGGGTGATCATTCATAGCTGACCACTCCCGAGTAACATAGAGCTGGTCTTGAATATCCTCCATTTGTAAGTAATAACTCTGTCAAACATAGGAATGTTTCTATAACATTTTAGACTGTTGAGCTTCATCATGTCTAAATTTAAAAGAGCAAGTTAAGGAAGTTTTTTTTGTAGACGCAAATTTGAGAATATATAAAGCAATTACATGTTGTTACACGATTAAAGATTCAAGACAAACCATGCATTCCACTTTCAATAGTTCTACTCACTGCAATTTGTGACTTGTCCCTTTATTTATATTGTTTTGTTTAATTAGAAGTTGAAAGCAAAAATCATTTACATGGGAGAAGGGATGTAGCATTCTTATCTACAAATGGGAAGCACAGTAGATTTTGATCTAATATCCTATTGTTATTTGACAAAATTTTTGATAATACACCATCAATTTGTCTTTAAAATCGAACCTTAGACATTGTTGTCAGGTGACATTAAGCCTATAACTTTAAGCCTATAACTTTATATGGAGATAAGTTTTTTTTATATCCAATTAAAAAAATAAATATATATGTAAACTGTTACTCACTTCAATCCTGGGATGTCCAAAATATTGGTTAAACCTGTCCAGTTAATATCCAAATCCTGAAGTGCATAAAAAACACAGAATTTAATGAGGCTGTGCTCTTTGATTAACATTTAACTAATTTTACTCTATTACTTAAAATACCATTAAGCTACACAAATACATTAATCATGTCAAAGAATTTCTGATGGCATATCAGCTATACAAGACATAATGTTGACATTGTATATATTGTGATAATCAGAATAAATTTGAAACTGTTTATTTGTTTAACTACAATAGTATTTGTCATTTGATTTTAAATTTATGTGAATAATGTATTGCAAGTAATCATAGAAGCCCATTTTATACCTCAAGGCTTAAAACTAATTTGGACAATGGTATGGAACATGTATGTGTGTCTGATTTTAGGACTGCTTAAGAAATAGAAAATGTCATCTACTATTAAAAAAAGGCTATTTTTTCATACAGATTCAGCAGTGTTCTGGGGCAGCACACACAAACATTTTAGTTTTGGACATCCTTACACACAGACCAATCCAAGCCACACCTTCATGAGTTATTACGTACCCACCCTAAGCCCTGAGCAAGTACACACACACACACACACACACACACTCATTACAGGCATTCTTCACCAAACATGGGCATGTATGTGGTGACTTTCAAGTTTCCACAGAGCACAAACAAAAAGGCATAAAACGTAAAATCTCTTTTAAATTGTGAAAGATATTACATTTATAATTAATAATAGATTTTATATAGATAATTTTTTGGTTTCAGAATCTTGTAACTAAAACAATGAAATATGCTTGTAAATCTGAATTACAAAGAGCTGCACATGTCCTACATGTCCTCTAACTTTCACAATGACCAAAACAAGGTCAAACACATTTTTAAAGAAATGAAGTGATGATAACATTAGCTCAGTCGGGCTTTAGTGTACAGTCACACTGAAACTAGACATGTAATGCCTGAGATCAGCAATGAGGAAGACTGAGAGCCAGTCATGATGGGTATGAAAATAAGACAGGATCAATATCCTTTAAAAAAAATCTATGCCATTATACAGTTCTACGATGGCCAATTACAAGTTTTTTATTTTTCATAACTCAATAACGACTGAACAATATGAGTTAGGCATTTGCATAGATAAACAAGTCTGTAATTAGATACCTTAGATTTTATAGCAGATGTTGATGGATCTGGAATCCCAGGCTGTTATGCGTAACAAGGCAATTAGTGTGGCTTATTTTTTATCGTAAATAGGAAATTCAATTTTTACCAGAAAATTGTCAATGAAGTTGACTGCAAGTTATTACCATCCAAGTTGCCTCTGTTAAGAATTTTACAGTGCTTGGGGGTTTCTGAGTCATTTTTGCCATCTTTTGATTTCCTAATTCTTTAAAGTCTGCTCAGAGTCTTGGCATATTTGTCCATCTATCCAGGATGCACTGCCATTTTTAGAAGACCAAGCAGATTATTTTATTAGTAAACCTTATAAGTTTGACTGAAAATGCAAGCCTCTTTTAAACAGCCTGCTAAAGCTGAGAATAACTAGGCTTTATTAAGCCTTTCTGTTCCACAGGGGATAGTTGCTCTATATTTAAGACAGCAATGAAGGTTGTCTCAAAGTCGGATAAAATTTTTAGCAATTAAAACAGAACATTTGTGTGTGTGTGTGTGTGTGCACTTCCTCATAGATACAAATGTTTCTTACAGGTTTATGCAGGAAGAACAGTGATAGTCCTCCAATCAAAGGCATGTCCCCCAACAGTGGTTCCATGATGACTCGCAATACACCATGTAGCTAAAAAAAACAAAAGGAAATTAGTGACTAATTCTACAAAACATGAAATTATAAAAAAAAAAACAAAGACTTTGCATTTGCAAAACTGGATTTCATATAACGAGAAGGAAATTAAATGTTATGTGGTGGACATAGTGTTGTTTGAAGGACAGTCTGTAGCTTATGTCCCTAGCATCTCCATTAGACCTTGTGAATCCTAATCCTTCAGCATTGGCCATATCTTTACTCATACAGAATTATTTACAAACATACAGTCAAAGGGATAATGTAGTATCTTTTATTTACGTAAAAAGCATTAAGTAAACTCCTAAATGCATGGGAAGGAAAAACAGTCTCAGAAAGCCACTTCATTCTCCCAAATCAGAATGGGATTGGACACTAACATAATGCTACCATCAGTATATTCTATCAGTATATTTGTAATTTCTAGAAAATTTTTTTTACACAATGTGAGTTGTGCAAGATAATTACAGAATATTTATTTGCAATATGATATCATACAGTATATAGGTTTTTCAATATTGTAAATTTATTTTATTTATTTATTTTCCAAATAAATTAATTTGATAATTAGTAATATTATTTATTTCACAAAAAAGAGTACCTATTTGAATTCCACCTCTTTATCTTTCTGCCAATGATATTATAGTTTCTTTGTCCTCCAGTTTAAGAGTGTATGCATGGATTAAAAATGCTGTTGGGGGTTGCAAATTTATCTGTCAAAAATCCTAAAAATGCCTAAAAATCTGCCTAAAAATCCCAGAGTTTGATTAATTGAAGAGTACACAATGTTTATATATAAAGCCCTTAATATGGGTTCAACATTATTTTATCTACTTGTTTGGATATCAGAGTACAGCAAACTTAAATTATCTTGCTGAACAGATGCATTTATTATTAAAAGTCTGATTGTTTGCTTGAAAGTTATTATAACCACAGTGTTCTTTCTGATTTGACCTAGCCAACAGAAACCTTAGATTCCAAAGCAAAAGTTAGGAGTCAGATTACAGTAGTTGCTTTGGTAGTGAGTGGAGCAAGGTTTTAATTTAAGTTAGTTAAAGACAGGTTGGCATGCAAAAATTGTCACCTTAAACACTGAAAAATATGCAATTTAACAGGTTTTAATAATAATAAAAACACTGTGTTAACAATGACTTGGTTAAATGTCAAAACTTTACACTGGTTATACTTAATGGTTAAGTTTATTACTTACTGCTTAGAAGAAAATAATACTGGTGAGGTAGTGTTCAGCTCCTTAGACTGTAATATGTTATTTTTACAATGGCTACTTAAAACATACAATTACTTAAACATACAACTACATACATAATAATTATATATATATAATAAATAAATTCCTAAACTAATTGTAAAAGAAGAGTAAAAACATAATTGTAAACTTTATCTTAAACTTGTACTTCAAACACACAGACACACTTACCTGAATGCTGCTAATGCCTGCCCGGCAGTAATATTTCTTAATTTCCACATTGATTTCGGTGTTTCCAACAAAGCTAGTCAAAAACACACAAAAACATCATTTTTTATTATCACAAAATCTATGCAGCAACATTATTACTGGTTGTTAAGATATGAGCTGAAACATTAAAATCAAAAGCTTAGTATTGATTACCTGATTTGTAGGTCCATGATTATTTGCCGTTTATCAACACTCTCCGTGTAAACCTTTACGCCATTTACTCTTAGAGGCTAAACAGATAAAATAAACCAAAAAAATAACAGGAAATTACTATGATGACAAATGAATCAAAATAAAACATATTGTTATAAATCAGCTTAAATGTCATTATTCAGTTAACTTTGAAAAATGTGTCAAACTGGAAATTTTGGAAAGCAAATTTGTACATGAAGTATACATTTGAATCCTAAAAAAAATGCAATTTAAGATAACATCAGTCGGGTGATGTATGTTACATGTGCTACTGATTGCCCAGGATGGCAGTTTTTAAATATTTTCTTTTGCTGTGAAATTATCTAAAGCCTTTATTGTTTGTCATTCTCAAAAGCCTTTTTTTATGAAAATATTTAACCTACATAAGCTTACATACTTTGTCTAAATCACAGCTAACATCAACCAGTGTTTTTTGTATTGGTAATAATGATTGTATCATTTTGATTTGTTACAAGTGTTACTGATCTGCTTTAGCTGGCAGAAATTAAATGTGACAGAATGAAAACACCAAATAAGTAAGCTAGAGATTTATGCAAATTTATAAATCACTATATGTGTAAAACTGAACACGACAAACAGGAGGGCATACCACCTTTCTTGTCTATTAACAGTGTAACAGACGAATCTGAGTTTAGAACAGAAAGTTAAAGTACACAACTAAATTGCTCACAAGCCTTTGGCAATATATGAAAGATGGCTTTGTGTGTTTGTGTGTGTGTGTGTGTGTTTATACAGACCTTCTCACCCATGTCCACCTTGCTAAAACAGAAAGAGCTAAGATGTGCATTTGCTCCTTGTACAGCAGGCTCAATAGTTTCATGGAAAAGTTTAGCAACAAACTGACAAATATACGGCCACATCTGGTGTATTGTCTGAAAGAGCGACAAAGGGACAAAATACAATTTAGTTTTCATCCTCATGTATTGAAACTTGTATTCAAGAGATAATGACAATGCAGTCTCAATTACAGTTGTGGCAAAAAGTTGAGACATAAATTTGAATGAGTTATTTATTTTTTAAGTTTGCTGCCTATGTTTTGATAGTAGCTATTTGTATGAACTCTAAATTGTATATAAAGGTATATATTGTAATTAATTGCAGTTACTTCTTGCTTTGTACTTCATCCTAAACACCCCATTCCCACTGCCTGCCCTGCCGGCCACAAATGACCTGCTAACATAGGACGAGATAATTATTTAGGTTGAATCAGGACAAAAATTTAACTACAACAAGGCAGCTGAGATCACTATTTTATGCTGAATTTAAAAAAAGGTTGCTTTTAAAGTGCATTGCTTTTAAATCACTAAAACTCAGGAATTCCAGCAGAAGAGTGTGAGTACATCTGCCAGGTCAGTGATGTAAAGGAATTTGAAGGATAATGTCGAAAAGGGCAGCAAGCAAAAACATTTAAAACAGACTAAAAGTTATTTTTCTTTTATTATGTTTTGTGTCGATGGCCAGAAACTTTATTTTTTAGATCTTAATCATTTAAAATCTTATATTTAAAAACCTCAAAAAAGCGGATAGACACATTTCAGATAAACTACAAAAAATATTAAGAATAGACTGCAATCACTGGCCAGTAAATGTATCTGCCCAGCGCCCAAAACCTTCTTTCCTGGATGGGCATGGGGAACCCCATATAAGCCTCGTAGAGGATAAAGCGGAAGATAATGGATGGATGGACTGCAATCAGAATTTGACCCAGAAGCTGATATCCAGCATGCCAGTATAAAAACTTAACAAGTGAAATCAAATTAAATTTGACATTAGTGTTGTGCTTTAATCCAATTTGTAATAATTAATTCATTCATTATCACTCGCTTTATCCTCTATTAGGGTCGCGGTGGGGTTCCCCATGCCTGTCCAGGGGAGAACATCTCGGGCGCTGGGCAGATAGAGCCAGGACAGGGCGCCAATCCATCGCTGGGCACACACTCACTCACACAGACACACTCTATATGGGGCAATTTTGAGAATTCAATTGACTTGATCCATGTTTTTGGACTGTGGGAGGAACCCGGAGAACCCAGAGGAAACCCACGCAGACACGGGGAGAACATGGAAACTCCACCCAGATGGTGATTTGAACGGGGAATCCCTAGTGCTGAGAGGCGAACGTGCTAACCACTAAGCCAGCGTGCCGCCATCCAATTTGTAATAATATTTAAGTAAAAAATCTGTAAACTTTAAAGACAGAAACTAAGAGATTTCTGATGTTAGAAAACTAGATATTTTAATTAAATCAAAGCAACTTAATTAGTGTAAGAGTCAATACAAACCTTATTAAGCCATTCCACTCGCTCCACATCAGGAAAATGAACCTAAAACCAGAAAAATATGACAAATATTGCAAATGATCAAACAGGTTTACACAATGACAAAGCACATTTTCTACAAAACTACTAAATTGCACGATAAATCTTGAGGAGAAATTGCAATTATATAGCTGTTTATAAGTTCTTTATTATTTTACATTATTTTTACTGTATTTTTACATTATTATAAAACCTGAATACACAGATGTAGAATTTCTGCTCAACAATGACTTTTTTCAAATGTTAGACCATTTATCTAATCACATAATAATAGTAATAATAATAATAAACAATGGAAAAGTTGAAAACAGTGACAAAATTTGAGCAAAAAAAAGAAAGGCAGATAAACAGTACAGTTGCTTCCCGCACATAACAGAAACACAAAGGTACTTGTGCTTTTTTAATGACTTTTTCCATGGTGACTTTGTTCTGTGGTTAATTTGTGAGTAAACTTACAATTTTTTATTAATTTTCAATCAATTTTCACGTCTTTAGACTGAGCTGAATCAAAATATACAGAAAAACAATTAGTGGCTTCCTCAATTCAATAGTTATCTGGTAGAAAAACTATTTAATGTAATAGCAGGAAATAATTTAGGGAAGATAAACCAAGTCCTTCTTGTAAGCAGTGATGCACAAATCTCCTTAAAAGGTAAGACTTCTGGCATTTATAGGCCCCTTTACAATAATTAGCATTCCTAGTGAAGATGAGTGAAAGAAATCTACTTTTAGTGAATCAGCTAACATTTAAAAATAACATAAAACACTTGAGTAAATATATTCTGAGAAAATTAAAAAAGGTCTCCAAAGATCACTGTTTGAAGGTAATGGTATGAAGCATGATCTTTGGGTAATCACGTCTTCAAAATACAATCATGCAAGCATTCATGCCAACAGATTCTTTGTAAGATTTGCCAAAAAAGCATTTTCTGTCATCCAAATGTACGCAGCTTAAAGTAAACAATTTAATGTGGGTTTGGGGTGAGGAGACTGCCATACAAAAACCGAATACCCATTGTTATGTATATGTATGGTAGAGGGTCTGTGGGTTTTCCTTTCTTTTAATTATACTAATAACCTGGCATCACTTACCATTTCCATCCAGTCCTTCGATCTAACTTTAAATTAAAAACTTATGAGGTTAGCTCAATAGGAAAGTTCCAAATAAATGACCCAAAATCCTGTATGATTAAAAAAAATATATGTGAAGAACACCCTTAAATTTACTTCTCTTCGTTCTACAAACCTACATATTACGGGAAAAGATTCTTTTTCTAGTGTTATTTAATGGCGATTTGGTGATTAAAAAAAAAAAAAACTTTTTATACTCCAAGACATTTGGCATACCTTCTAAGACCCTGCAGAGTTTATATACACTTTATAACCACCAACAAGTGGCTTAAGATGTATCACCACCTCTACATAGTTCAGGCAGTAACTATGCGCAAGGGAAAAATATTTACATGACGTGAAAGTTTAATTCTGTGTTTTTTTAGATTTTTACATCTACTGTAGGAAATGTAAATCACAAGTCCGCACCAAGAAGGGCCATATATAATTCATATGCAGCTTAATGTCTGCCTTAATCTGCTGTATTGCCTCTGTGTTATGGTCTGTATGAAAAATTATGAAACGCACAGTCAAGACCAAAATGTAATTGATAATTTTAAGAAAAAAATAAAAACAAGAACTCTGTCCTGCAAGGGCATTCAAAATTAAAAATAAATTGTCTGTCTTCTTTACATTCTTCCAGATCCAAAATAATTAAAGCCTTTTCTGGAAGGGTTCAGTGAACAAATATTTATTCAACTAAGTGTTGCTTCTCTTCTTTAAACTACCCACAAATCATGTTGTGCAATAATATTGGAATCTTCTTATAAACAAGAGGAAAGTAACCCTTACACTTCTTCAGCCTGTGATCACAAGTCACACTGTAGTCATATTCAACCACATGACCATAGAGGAAATCTGAGCTGATTAATTGTGCTGGGAATTGACAATTACTAACCTATATACATTCCCACAATGTATAAACTGTACGTTTTTAACAGAAGTATATACGGATTTCTCTTTTCTAATGTGCTGCATTTCAAACAATTTATTACCCTGAGGACTTGAATACACCTCAAATTAGAATATTTTTCATTAATTAAATCGAATTAGGGCGGCACGGTGGCTTAGTGGTTAGCACGTTCGCCTCTCAGCGCTAGGGATTCCCGGTTCGAATCCCCATCTGGGTGGAGTTTCCATGTTCTCCCCGTGTCTGCGTGGGTTTCCTCCGGGTTCTCCGGTTTCCTCCCACAGTCCAAAAACATGGATCAAGTTAATTGAATTCTCCAAATTGCCCCATATAGAGTGTGTCTGTGTGAGTGAATGTGTGCCCAGCGATGGATTGGCGCCCTGTCCTGGGTCTATCTGCCCGGCGCCCGAGACGTTCTCCCCTGGATGGGCATGGGGAACCCCACCGCGATCCTAATAGAGGATAAGCGGGAGATAATGAATGAATGAATAAATCGAATTATGATTTGAGTCGAATGAAACATGTATGGTGTTGGATTCTTTCTCAGCGTCCCTCCACAAATGTTGAAGGTGCTTATTACTACTAAAAATGCAAAAATTTTGGTTAGTAAGGCTTTACTCTAGCAAAGTAGTTGCTGTAAACATTGAACCAATCTTCAGTTTACCAATTTTAGACAAATCCGTTGACTACATTAGTAAAATTACAAGACTTATAAAGTTTAGAGAAGAAACACAACCTGTAAAATTATGTGCAGTCAGTATTTTACAAAACTTAAATAGATTTATACAAGATATTTTGAATTTTTCAAGTAGCTGATCTGTGTTTCAGATTATGTTATGGTTTTATAATGGCAATAATGTGCTGTATGCTGCTGCTATATAAAAAGCAGAATGTCAGCTGTTTGGGAATATGCCATAAGAATACCAAGAGCAGTCTGTAATGTCTGCAATGTATAAAATCAGTGGAAAACCCCCTCAACAAGAATACAACATTCTAAAAGTAAGAATGCTAAAGTAGCAAAGAAACAATGGATTCACAGCTAACTCACTCACACTATACATAGACTATAAATATTAAAAACATAATACCCAGAAAAACTGTAACTATTCTAAGGTGGAAGCAGGTAAGCCTTTATAAATGAGCATATTAACTGAGATCATGCTTACTTTATTAGTTTACAGTTTGAGCTAAGGTTAGTTGCATAATAACGCCATGGGTTACACCTGATTTTAACAAGCATAAAACTGGTCCGACTGAGTTGCGCAAGTTAATTTGTCTAGAAGTGCTAAAATCCCAAACGCCATAATAAACTAAAAAAGAGCAATGATTACAGCATATGGTTTTATTACTAGGTAAAAAACTTGTGTTAATAACACACTATATAAAAAAACTGTGCAGATATATATATTATATTTTTTTGCATGTTTATCAATGCTTAATAAAAACACAGGTTGCCACAACTACTATAATTTAAATTTGAAACATCTACTATAATACCTCATAAGCAATGGTTAAACAACTGCACAAAAATTGCTTGTACAAGTTTGTGTGTGCATATTAAGTGTGAAATACAAACAAAAGTTTTTATGCCAAATAACTGACATTTAAAATTTTTTGTTGTACGATGGTCCTAAAAGACTGCTTTGCACATTTTAATTTCACCTCCACTTACACATTCTAAAATAGTCCAGATGCTTGAACCAGCTGTTTAAAGGAGAGAACAACAGCAAAATTATATGTAATCCCAATTTAGGTGCTCTATTTTCAAAACAATATATCTTTTTCCAAGCAGAACATATATTTCATCATGCTTGGAAGCAAGCAATAACCTTTTTAATAATTTAAAGGTTTTGCAAACCAGTAAACTATTTTTATGCCTCCCATTAAAGCAGTGAAGCACAACTTTAAACGTGGAGGACATGACGTTTCCCCCTTAACAACACACACTAAACCAGATAAGTACCTGATGAGCTAGCTGTATTAGGTGTGGTCAGCCTGGGAAGTAAAACTGGGAAGTTTTAATTAATTAAATTGTTCTCTAAATGAATTCTACATTAAACATAGAAAAGGAAAGGGCTCTTATCTTAAATAAACAAATACATTAAGATGAAAAAATAGAAGTTTGAATTTAGATTTTAATAATAATGGTTTATTCATTTTAGACTTAGCTGCTTATAGATTGAGCTCTAAGCTGTTAACAGTTTAATATGTATTAACAGAACATAATGTTAAATTATTAATACTTAATAAAGTTAATTTATAAACAAAAGACATTTTAAGAAGACCTATTATGTCCTTAAAAGCTTAATGAAATAACAGCAATTTCTGTCTTACTAATACCTCATTGATACAAAATTATGTTATTGTTCATAATGTTAATATTTCAATCCTTTCACTCACTGCTCGCCATTTGTACCTTGTAGGCATTGTGTCATCACAACAACTGATTTATGAAAACAATGCACATATAGATGCAGATTCAACATTAAATTTATGTCTTATATGCTTATATGCTAATTTTCCAAATGTTTATTGTTTTGTGCAAGTTTTACATTTCTAGCAGTAATGCATGTAGCTCAATAAAATATTCTTCCATTAAATACTTTTCAAAGTATATGCACAACATGCGTTGTGCATACAGTATATGGGCTGAAAGAGGGAGCAGTAGCATGTGTTGTGGAAATGCATAGGTTGTCAACAATTGCACT
The DNA here is from genome assembly GCA_019802435.1 of Corydoras maculifer. Classification (NCBI taxonomy): domain Eukaryota; kingdom Metazoa; phylum Chordata; class Actinopteri; order Siluriformes; family Callichthyidae; genus Corydoras; species Corydoras maculifer. Next base: position 619,807 of record JAFMOD010000781.1, read on the forward strand.
AAAACAGCAAGAAGCATCTGAAATAAATTCTTATTTTAGGACATTTGTATAATCAAAACTTGTTTTTAGCCTCAAAGTATAATTCAAAAATTAAAAGTATGAATCAATCCAGCACTCTGGTAGGGCACACCCATTATTAGCAGAGATTCCACAGTTAACTGGTTTGACTTGAAAACTTCAGGAAGGCCAAGCCATGTGTATCAAGAATGCACAGCTGATGAGAAGATACCAGTGGAATGCTTAAAGGCAGTTGCTTATGAATTGGTCTGTGCATGTACACATCAATATCTCACGCATCAATTATCTTACTCCGTTTTTAGCAATCTTAATTTGACTTTACACAAGTTAACCTGAACCTCCATAGGAATAATACATAGCTAGTGTCGTCTGGAATCAAAGGCGGCCAACAATAGAACAAGGGCATGGAGAATGTGGTATTTTTAGATTCTTTTTGTAGAAACACCCTTCTGCCAATGCTTTAGTCACTCATATATTTCACACATATTTCACCCTTATTTGCTTTTACTCAACTTCCTTGCCTTAATATTTACTAGTACTAATTCCACAGCACATTTTAAAGGGTTACTAGAGATATACAAGATATAAGATAACCAAAAAGTGCATTAAAAAATATTATATGATAATTCTTCATTGGTCCCACAATAACACCTGAAGAGCTTAATCAATTCATGAATTAGTTGTTAACTGTTACATTAATTATTTATTTTGATAATCGGTTAATTATCTTGATTAATTTTAGAAGGATAATCGAAAAAAAATGCTAAATAACAAAATAGTGGTCAAATCTCTTTAATGGTCTGAACAATCCATGAGAATATATTTGAGGTATTATAAACAGCTCTAGTGTGTAAACAAAAAAAGCTTTAGCAACAACAGTGGATTGGTTGGGTGAATGAACTTAAACAATTGCTACTGGAAGACAACATCAGGACGGCAGCGGTAAACAAATGTCCCTACCGCAGGGTTTGAATAATGTTAGTGTGTGGTTAAAAATGAAATCATAAGCTACCCCCAAATGTTCAATTATTCATACACCCATTTTGACATAATTTTTTCCTAACATGTTCACAATGTTGCAATAAAATTGTTTAAGGAGTTAAAAATAAACAATATTTGAACTATTTCTTTAAAGAATGTTTGTTAAAGTCTTTTCCTTTACACCAGCAGTAATTTTGTCTATATGTGCATTTAGCCTGCTGTCGCCCGTTAGGGTTTTATATTTTGAATTGACTTATTTTATTTCTGTTATATTTACATCTTTTCAACATATGTTTCCTATTTATATGTTTATTATAATCAGAGGTGCACATAATATTTTTGGTCAGGTTCGTAAAGGAGCAGTTGAAAATTGGTGCTCGTTGGTGCCATTTTCCCAAGAATACTCTTTTTTTTTTTTAACTTTCAGTTTCAGTCTGGCGTTTCTTTAAAAAAAACTAGGCCAGATAAAAGAGAAAGCTCTCTGGAGCCTGACTTTGTATGTTACTGAAACACAAAAATGGCAAATATAAAGGTGCGCAAAAAGCTTCACATTGTAATTCATGTTGTGCGCACCTGTGTACAACTTGTGTGCATCTCATATTAAAATACTACATATACAGTATGCAGAAACCTGCAGTGAAATAAGTTCTTCAGGGTCATTGATTTAGTGTTTTAATCATGATTAAAACATTACTATTACCCCATTAAACACTGAATTGTTGTTACAATAACTGCTTTATATTTGCAGATGAAATTAACTTTTACATTTCAGTATCTAAAAATGCCAGGAGCCAAAACCGAAAGCCAAATCTGCTTGGTAATTAGCCAAGCTCTCTGTCCCTCCTTATTTACATGAAGATCAACGTTTCCCTGTCTATTCTTGGTTGCACAGAATCACTTTGTACCTATTTGGCATAAACCACTTCAAGCCACTTTGTCACTTGTTGTCCCCTTCCAGTGTGAGCACATATTTATAGATGATTGTTGCTAATGAATGATTTTAAGAAGGAAAACGCTTTAAATAGATTACAGTTGTTACAATTGTGCCGGTTTAATATGGGTGCTCATACAATAAGTAGTTAAGCATAAAGATAATAGATAGATTTGTATATTAACATTGATCACTCACTACTTACAATCTGGTCAGGTCGCTATTTTATAAAGCTAGAATAAGAATTAATTAATAATTAATAAATTCTTTCACTTATGCTGCGTAACGTAAACGACAATGTACGATGTTTCATTCTGGGCATGTGTATGATATGTGAGGGGCCAATAGTCAAAATACAGATTTTAAGATCCTAACCTGCAGATTTAGGAGGCTCTGTCAGTACTAGCTTAGTCTAAATGTAAATAAGAATATTCTTGATAATGTGCTTGGTTAACAAATGGGGCCTGGACCTCTTCTTAAATCACTGTGTGTGACAAAGTGGGGAAAAATGCTGGCAGTGTATTGTAAGTACTTAATTGTCTCTTGTTGTGTATGTGTATTGTCTGTCCTGAAATGGATTGGCAAATATCTGTTAAATGCGTTTCCCCGTCTTGAACATAAGTGTGCTGGGTAAGCCTCTGGCAATCAATGAGTTATTAATGATGCCCTTAAGTGAAAATCAACATAGACCTGAGAATCATCCACCACCCCAATAGTACCTGCTCCATGTCGGTCATATTCAATAGAAAACATAGTAAAATGATCTTATAAAGTATGCAGAGGAACATATGCACTACAACATGTAGTTGTAGAACCACAAAGTCCATCCATATGCTAAGTGAAATTGACAAATTTTAATTTACTTTTGTCTAAATTTGAAAACATGCACATTTCCAGTTGTCATTTTATGTCCAGTGTCTTATTAAGCAATCACCATCTTCACTGAAAAAAGCTAATTTGTGAGAATTTATTAATTATTTATATTAGTTATTTGGTTTTAAACACCAGAATTCAAAAGCAGGAGATCAAATAAATACCAAGCAACTAATATAAACTTCTTTTAAATTTACTTTACAAACTATTGTTTTTATTACTAAGTATTTATTAAATCTCAGACCACATGGGCTCACATGTGACCTCACAAAAAAGTAAAAACTTATCCAAATACTTCATGAATGAATCATACTTAAATTCTGACTCGCTATTATAAGCAAATTTTAATAGATGTGGTGGCGAAATAGCTGATCTTATAGGCAAGAATTGAAGCAGCACTGCTCACTAGTTTGGAACACAGATCTGTTGCTTATCTAAAAACAGCCTAAATGTTATGAGTTTAAATAAATAAGCCAACATATGTTTTAATAACCACTTAAAGGTGACGCCACACAGACTCACTGCAGCAGGCCTTTAAAAATAGAAGACAACCACGCAGTGGAAAAGTTTGGTTGACATGTTTCCATGGTGACATTTATTATGCCATGTCTCTGGCAACAATGACAAATGACAGAGCCATCAGTGGCAAATAATCCTTACTACATACAAACTTGTCTGAAAATCAGAGAACTTCCATTTTTCCATGCCTTATAGAACATAACATTATTTATTCAGGGTTGATGTCCCTATGTAAACATCTAAGCTTGCTGAGCTACAGTGTTGTTCTCATTGATGACACAAAGCCGTTAGTGACATTTATTTTACTGGTGATTATTCCCATGAAATAAACCAGCCTTAAATTAAGTTTCACCCAGCTTTCTAAAGGGGAAATTATGAGCAAACATGGTGGAGGCGTAAGGTAAATCACAGCTAACTGCTCTGGTGAGCATTTACACTTTGGAGACGCCCAACAACTATCCTTGCGACATTTCTTAATATTAAACATGTATAATTATGACATGATTTCAAATGGCATACAGATTTTGAATAGGCATACAGTTAAACAGTAAGCACACACACTCATGAACAGTAAGTACATGATGCAGAAGAAACAAGTGGACTACAGTGTGTAATTATGGAACTACTAAGTGCGTCTATATGGAAGTGGAGATAATGAAGGAAGTCTGGTTGTCTTTTATATCATCATACAGTAGAACCGCGGTTAACTACCTAACAACTAGAAGGTCCTGGGTTTAATTACTGATTGAGGCACCTTTCTGCATTAGGTCTGCATGTCCTCCATGTGCCTCAGTGCTAAGGTTTACTCTGGGTACATCAGTATTTTTTTTCCAATTGCAAAAACTGGTAAACTGGAGATACTAAATGCTTATTCTATGGATGTGGGAAAACTGAAAGAGCTGTTATATACACAAAATACATAAAATACATTTTACAGCAACATACCCTTGTTAAACTTCATGTCTCCTGTAAAATACACCAAAATGGACAACATCCATAACTGCTGTAGTACCTGCAGCCATGCAAAACTTCTGCCATTTCAATATTACTTTGCATTTAAGGTTGCAGCACCTGTTAGACAGCAAAAACTGTCTTTATACAGTATAGGTGGTAACAATACTGAATTATCTGTAAAATACAATAATGACTGTTTCTTTGTGATCAAGTTTCACTAAAATGATTCAGTGGAACAAAAAACAACCTATTTTCAAAACTGCCTTGGAAGTTTTAATACATGTACTCAATGTACATCAGACTAATCAACCTTTTTTTTAAATCATCTGAAAACCAACTGAACAAAGTAATATACTGGAGTCTTCTTAAGTCAATTGACATGACTTAATCTCTAATCCAGGTTATGTAGTCCAGATGTACAAGCACATTTTAAGATAAAAGTTCATTGTAGGATGTGGAAACTGCAACTCAGACTCAGAGATAGTGACAAAGTACTCCATCCATCCATCCATCCATTATCTTCTGCTTTATCCTCTATTAGGGTCCCCATGCCCATCCAAGGGAGAACATTTCGGGTGCTGGGTAGATAGGCCCAGGACAGAGTGCCAATTTATCGCTGGATACACACTCTATATGGGGTAATTTGGAAAATTCGATTGACTCTGATCCATGTTTTTAGATTGTGGGAGAAAACCAGAGGAAACCCACGCAGACACGGCAAAAACATGGAATCTCCACCCAGATTGGGATTCGAACCAGGAATCCCTAGCGAGGTGAACGTGCTAACCACTAAGCCACCGAGCCGCCTGACAAGGTACTCCGTTGTCTATTTTGCCATATACACTTACAGACAGACACACACACACACACACACACACACACACACACACACACACACACACATTTGGTTACCCAAGAAACAATTTAGAGAAAGCTCAGTCTTCATGTTTGTTAAAGCCGTTAAGTGCCTTGTCACCTTATACTGCACCTTTAAAGTGATTCACTGAGTCCTCTCACAACTCGACTCTCAGTTACCAAACGCATCACACCCCATTCTGCACAGCACGCACTTCTACAGGTAGTAACGAGATGAGACAGGAGGGGTGGGTCAGGGCTGAACCTGACTGGAATGCTCCAAGGTAAACGATCTCAAAGGGGGTGTCGATTCTTGTAGTATTAACAGAAAACAAGGTAAACAAAACACACACTAAATCTGACACTTACCCACGGGGGCAGCTCTGAAATTGATAAACCCGGTCGTGTTGCTCTCTCTTCGTGTTGGAAAAACTCCAGAGCTTTATGCGCTCTCGTACTTTTAAAGCTCTCATTCCTCCTGAGCCAGAACAGTGCGGCCAGGGAGATCAGGATCCAAGTGAAGCTAAACCCGAAATATCCCACAACGTAAATCGGGAAGATCATCAGAAAGGTCTTGGCGAACTTGAGTCCCGTGTTTGTGGCATCTTCAATCGTAGTCTGGGGCTCCATACTGGGTTCCACACCACTGACTGAGTCCGGGGCACAGTCTGACGAAACCGAGTCCAGTTTGTTGACGCGACCAGGCGCCTCTCCCGGCTTACGGTCCAACCCATCAGTGGAACTCATTTACGATTAGTACGATCAGCTCCCAGCAGAAAATCAAAGTGAAGGTGCTGTAAAGTACCCCCCGTGAACTTATACAGCCGTTGGTGTTTGCGGCGCCTGATATTGCGGATGATTTAATTACTTCACCTGAAAGTTAAAGATTGCGCAGCGTCCCCGGACTGACCTTTACTTAGATGTAGCCTTTCCTAGGTGTCGACTTAATCTCGCAAACTTTTCTTTTCCATTTTGCTAGCGCGTCGAGCGTGCCACGTCCCGGTACAAGAAACCTACATTCACAACTGTGATAGGCGCGGAAGTGTGAGTAGTGCCTGCATGGCGGCGGACTGCGACCGTCTACAGCACCGTGTATCTACATCCTGCTGCCACTGGAGTACGCCGTGGCGCGTTACCACACACACACACACACACACACACACACACACACACACACACACACACACAGATGCGCACTAACCGGCCCTGCCCCTTCTCACGTTACAACGAGGAAGCCCTGAAGCGGGGGACGGGTTTGTCCTACTGCTTCTGATTAGTCCACTCATATGACCACTAGGTCGCGAACTGCATTGCGGGAAGTGTAGTTTACATTTTACATTACATTTGGTCATTTAGCAGGCGCTTTTATCCAAAGCGTCTTACAAGGTGAGCACAGGGTTAATCACAGCATCTCTGTAGCAATGATGGTTAAGGGTCTTGCTCAAGGACCCGCACTGGTAACTTTAGTGGACCTGGGATTTGAACCAACACCCTAACCACTAAGCTACCGTGCCCCTAGTTTATATATAGTATAACAATGTTGTGGTCTCTCATCATAACAAATCCTAGATCCTAAATGCCCAAACATCTCATGAGCTGAGTGTCTTGTAGCTCATACTGACAAATATTGACTTTTGCTACTTAGAAAAAGACTTTAAACTAAAAGTTCAGGCCTATTTTATATAATTAATATATCACTATATACGTGGTTTAAATATAATGCTCTCACGGTTTACAAATGTTTATCTATTTTTATTCTGTACTACAAACATGGTGCTTTAGGTAAAGAGGTAAAACCTCAGCACTGCCTTGAAAAATTTCCAACTTAAACGTCCAGCTGAGCTTCACACCATGAGCAATGCTCCATTAAACTCCGAAATAAATGTGTAACCTACTTTTAAAAATTAGAAAGCTCATGACTGTCTTAGTTGATTAAAATATATATATATGGTGGCCAGAGGAACACCTAGATGTTAATGTGATAATATTTGATTTATAGCATGATGGAATGTGCACATACTCATAAAAAAAAGGGTGCCTAACAATATTAGGAAGGTTTAAAATGTTATGCTTGGTTGGTGAGTTCACAAGTGATATAGTTTTAACGCAGGACCATCATATGTTCGTTTATATATTTAACACAGAATTTAAATTGTTATTAATCACTTCTAAACTTGGTAAAGAGTCCTACTCCTTGTACACTTTCAATTTCTGGCTCATACAACAGTTATAGCTGATCTTAAACATGATTTTATTGACAACCATTACAATAATGCAGATCACATTTATTACCAGGTCCCTACATGCACTCTGCTGAGATGAAGCACACAAAGAAAATGTCAACAGCAGTATAATTACAGTGCAGCACTATTGTAAACTGATATTTAACATGAGCCCACATTCATGTAGTTCAGACAGGTCTGAATGGCTGAAGCCCTGTACATGTTTTACTGATGTCCAACAAACCATGTAGTTAATATTCATGGTTTCTAACCAATTCACCATTTCTCCTGTAAAGTTTAACCACTTGTAACCAAGTGTAACCACTTTTTTTTAAAATAATTATTTTAAACAAAGCTAAACATGGCCTGCCATGACCATGTTACTTTTACCCCATGAGTGGAGTAACTGTGCATTTGTAATTAACAATGAGTAAATCACACACATCCAAAACAAATTAAGCCACGAGATCACAATACAGGCACATTAGCATTCACATTGTAAAAACATCTTAGAAATAAGCCAACAATGTCACAGCCAGGGAAGAGGTTCTAGATATTTATTAAGCATTTGGAGGGAGGAAGGGGAAAGGAAGAGGGGAGAATTTTTTTGAAGGGTCCTAACAGCAGAATACATTAAGTAATGCTTTTGACTTATGAATGGACATCGGCTATTAATCAGAAACGCCTGAAAGATACAAACTCACATTATATAGTCATTAGTCACATTTGACAAGACACATGAAAATGCTCAAGAAAGAACACAATGTCAAAACATGCAAATAACACAGCTGACAAGAAAGATTACCTATATTATAAAATGTAATACCATCTGAATTAACAAATGCATGTTGAATTAATGGCGAATAAATTAATTGCTCTAGTTTTGCAAAACAATCCAGCTTTATTGTGGTACTGAAACTCGCAGCACAAAATGTAATTACCTAGTTGAGTCAAGATCAGCATTCAAAAACTTGCATTTGTCCTTATCCACATCCAGTAACTGAGATGGCACTTTTCTGGTGAAGTAACACAATGACAAAATTGAGAACAGTGTAATCTAAAAAACACATTTTAAAAGATAAATAAAATAAAATGAGCTCAGTTCAAGTGTAGAAGGCATCATTGAAATGCAAGCAGATTGCTATGCACTTCAGGCAAAGCCATTTACATCATTGCTCATTTCACATTCACACAGGAGTGGGCAATATGACAAGTCATCCTCCAGTATACAATACAGGACAATTTTTATAATGATTTAATCAAGGTTAACACAAACATGTACATTATTCAAATTCAATATCTATTTAGTATCAGTAGATAAATATTGAGCTCAATTATACACAAATAAAAAAGTACAACTAAAACATTATATGATGCATTGTCATGTTGCCCATTACTGCACAAGCAAACTCACAACTAAAGATAAAAGCTTCTCGAGAATAATCATAGTACATGATTCCCAACTCAGATTTGGCTAGTTTTCATCACTGGCGCACTGTAGTGTGAACCTCAGAGAAATCCAAATGTTCAGAGGGAATACTCAAAGTTTTTTTTACAAATATTCATTCATTCATTATCTCCCGCTTTATCCTCTAGTAGGGTCGCGGTGGGGTTCCCCATGCCCATCCAGGGGAGAACATTTCGGGCGCTGGGCAGATAGACCCAGGACAGGGCGCCAATCCATCGCTGGGCACACACTCACTCACACACACACTATATGGGGCAATTTGGAGAATTCAATTAACTTGATCCATGTTTTTGGACTGTGGAAGGAAACCGGAGAACCCGGAGAAAACCCACACGGACACGGGGAGAACATGAAAACTCCACCCAGATGGGGATTCGAACCGGGAATCCCTAGCGCTGAGAGGCGAATGTGCTAACCACTAAGCCACCGTGCCGCCCTATATACAAATAAATAAACTAAAATGTGACGGAATAAAATGTGAACAGGGTTTATCATACTTACCCTCTTAAACTACAGTTGCTCCAAAAAACATCTGCACAAAAAAGAAAACCAGTTAAAAAGAAAAATTATGCATCAAAAAAAAAAAAAAATACAAATCAACGTGATACAAAAGTTAAAATAGGATTTTCTTTTTATTTATTTAGCCTGGTGTACCGAGAATAAAGCAAACCGAACAACTGTGCACAATATACAAAGAACACGAAGATCGTTGTGTTTTCATTCCACAGGACTTAAGCAAAATTGAAATTTAAATATAGAATTCCCATGAGGGTCCTGGAAGAAGCCTCATTACTGTTACATGTTCAATAAACGGCCTCGGAGATGCAGGTTGTTCCAAACAGATTTTAATGCAAGTTACTGAATAGACAATCAAGTGTACAGAAAAATCATCAATGGCAGGCAACCACAATTAATGAGAGCCCTGACTCTCAAAGATCCAGCTTCGGTTTATAAACCTTAGGAGGGCTGTCCTTTTCCTATGCATGTGCATAAGCAGTCCTTTGTCTTGGTGAGAACATCCTCTTAAACGTCTCAACCTTCTCCACCATCTGGTCCTGCTTCCTGCCTTCTCCTAGGGTATGAACTTAAGGCTTGTTTCTGTTGACTGTCCCATTGTTCCTGTTTTGCATGTTCAGTTGAACCATTAAAACACAGATTACATATATTCAAACATTCATTCATTCTCTCCCACTTTATCCTCCATTAGGGTCACGGTGGGGTTCCCCATGCCCATCCAGGGGAGAACGTCTCGGGCGCTGGGCAGATAGACCCAGGACCCGGACAGGGCGCCAATCCATCGCTGGGCACACACTCACACAGACACACTCTATATGGGGCAAATTGGAGAATTCAATTGACTTGATCCATGTTTTTGGACTGTGGGAGGAAACCCACGGAGACACGGGGAGAACATGGAAACTCCACCCAGATGGGGATTCGAACCGGGAATCCCTAGCGCTGAGAGGCGAATGTGCTAACCACTAAGCCACCCTGCCTACATGCAAACAGTTAGGATAAATTAAAGCAATTTATGTATTTTATGTTCTATAAATTCCAACATTACCAAAATGAGGTAAAATGACCAAAAGCGGGCTGAAGCAGATAAACATTAATAACCGGATTCTTACAGAAAGCCTTTTAGACTGCAGCCTTTATAACTAAAGGCGTCCCAGTGCGCATGCCTACAACGACGCGTTAAGCCCTCGAGTACGTGGAAATGTTTTTTGAAACACTATTATGAATATGAACCGTATAAACGTTGGTCTGACGAACATTTCATCAAAAACCGTTGTGTTAATAAACTACCCACAGGCGCTAAATCCCCAAGTTTAGGAACAAAGACTTAGACCTTTTATTAACACATGAACACAGGAAGAAAAGCCGTGCCATATTTCATTTCAATTGTTCTTTACACTATCGGTTTGAACGTGCGTTTGCTCGGAAAACAATAATAAGTAGCTTAGCATTAATTAAATTTTATTGGAATTGAAATAAAATACAAACCTCTAATATTTACTCACGTCTCCTCGCGCTGCTTTTTTTCTTCGTCTTGAAAAAGTCTTAGACAAAATTTTGGCGCATCATCGCCATCTAGCGCCGCGTGCTGACATCGCTTATTGCTCGAAACGAACAGCAGCGATGTTATTGATGTTTTTATATAGGTCTCGTAATTAGGTGATCAGTGACGTCAGACGTTACTCGTGCTGTGCAAAAGTTTGAGTCAAAGCAGAAATGTAACCAAAGTTCCAAATAGTGGCTTAAGAACAATCTGTTAGATTCTAATTATGTAGCATTAGATAAAATGAGGCGGCACGGTGGCTTAGTGGTTAGCACATTCGCCTCTCAGCACTAGGGATTTCCGGTTCGAATCCCCATCTGGGTGGAGTTTCCATGTTCTCCCCGTGTCCGCGTGGGTTTCCTCCGGGTTCTCCGGTTTCCTCCCACAGTCCAAAAACATGGATCAAGTCAATTGAGTTCTCCAAATTGCCCCATAAAGAGAGTGTGTGTGTGTGAGTGAGTGTGTGCCCAGCGATGGATTGGCGCCCTGTCCTGGGTCTATCTGCCCAGCGCCTGAAACGGTCTCCCCTGGATGGGCATGGGGAACCCCACCGCGACCCTAATAGAGGACAAAGCGGGAGATAATAAATGAATGAATAGATAAAATGATGACTTTATAATTTAGCTGTTTGTATGTTTTATATAAATGAATGTATATATTTTTCGGGCTTTTAGTAAATTTGAAAGATTATTATCTTTATTATGTTTGGTGAGTAATGTTTCTCACTAAAACATGACAGACTTGAAAGTGTTACCTTGTAACACTTTTCAGATTGATGCTGCATCACGTGTTTTACTAAGAAAAACGTTTCCATATGTACATTAAATACAACCACAGAAATACATTAAAGGACTTATGATTAAATCACTGTCAAAATCATTATGATTGTTAAAGAATAGCAGAACATTTAAAGTAGTGGTCTGAGGTGATGTGATGGCTTTGAGCTACTTAAATATTATTCAATATATGAATAAAATGCGCAGACACATCCCTTGGCCCATTCCAGTATGGCTGAGTGGTTAAGGCGTTGGAATTAAGATCCAATAGGCAACTGTCTGTGGGATCGGACCCCACTGCTGGCAAATATCTTACTGCTTATCTTTCTACTAAAACAAAGTTGGGACATAAGGATAGTCATTTCAAATAAAGTAGAGTACGTTTTTTAATCTGACACTTTTAACACCTCACATCATTATAGAACTTTTTATTAAGTGTTTCATTCATCAAAATTCTGCAGATGACTTGTTGTTGAAAGGCATTTTGAGGAAAGTGACTGGTTGAGATACAACCACAAATTACACCTTAAAGTGCTAATGAATACAGAAAATCTTTGAAGTGAAAGTGTGACATAAAAAGTAATTATTTAGTTGAAGTAGATAAATATGTAAATAAAATCCTTAAAAGTTTTCCAAGATATGTACTAGGATGGCCGAGTGGTTAAGGCGTTGGACTTAAGATCCAATGGACAAATGTCCTTGTGGGTTCGAACCCCACTCCTGGTAATAACCTCATTGTAATCTTTTAAAATCAAGTTTGTCTTTAAACTGGCAAATAACATTTAATAGTAAATAATTTTTATTTTATCTTGTTACTTTTTTATATTTAGTTTTCATATTTCTATTTTTATGTTGTTTAATTTGTGCTATATCATACAGCTGCTGGTTGCCCTAAGTTTCCTTTTGGGATAAAAAAAAGCATATCTATCTATCTAATCCCCTGGCGATTAATAAAGCATTCTAATTCTAATCTATCTATCTATATCTGAAGAAGCTGTAGTTAAAACCCAAATTAAGAAAACAAATAATATTGATATACGACAAGATTTGAGTTTTGACGGTAATTTTTATTACGTACCTACCACAGCTAATACACAGAAAAGTTTAAAAGGAAAAATTATTGCTGGATTTTAGAGTCTTTGTAAAATTCTTAGCATAAAAATAACACAATATGACAAACATACTTTGGAACAGCTAAAAACAAGTCATTTGGCATGATTTTAAGGGAAAAGAAAATCTACAGGTTTCCATTGCACTTAATTATCACATACAACAGAGAGGCACTGAGTATATATGAGTGGTCGCATTTTGTGTGTGTGTGTGTGTCTTTGTTTAAGAGTAAGAGATTATGCAAAAGGCACTTTGCATGTGTATCTTTGAGTGTGGAGTGCTGGGTATCTGGCTGGAGATTCTGCCTGCAGAGCTCCAGTGAAACACTACAGGACAAGAGCATGAAATCTTACACAAACAACTCTGAACACTTTTGGTAACATTCATTAATACAGACCTGAATCTATAATTAAAAATACATAATTGCTGGCATAATGCTTACAGTCTTACTAAAGTGTGAAGACTTTCAAAAGATCTGTAATCCTGATGTCTTTATAGCTGATTTAGGCACTTTTAGGTGTAGGGTGTATTTGATTATTTACATATTTTCATTTTTCACATGATAACAGTATGTGGATTGCTATTGAAGGCATATGTACATTCCGGCCAATCTGGAAATGTCTTAAAACAACCAATATCCCCCTTTGTCTTTTGCAGATCACAGTCCATTACATACAGGGTTCACCAGTTACTGCACTGGCTGCCATGGCTACTGATTGACTGACTAGTGCTAAAGCGCCTCTGCACGATCATGCTGATGTAGGCTTTCATCAGTTTAGCAATGTCCATCACCTATAAACAGTAACAGACACAAATGCAGAACATTAACATATATGATACACACACAAAGAGAAAAAACACACAGAATGCTCACACACATCTTAACAAACAAATCTTTTTGTCAAGATTTAGTTTTAATGTTAATTGTTAATGTTAATTGTTTTTGTTTACATTTTGGGCTAATGGGCTAATTTGATGATTTCATTCCTTGTTTTTCCCCCACATATTTATAATGTAAGATTTTCTTTAATATAACAAGATTAATAAAAATTTTACCAACATCCCTCACAAAAAACACCAAGTGTAATGGCTAAATACTAAACACTGGGGGGGTCTTTTAAACATTTTGGTTAAATAGTGTAATGTGTATATGAAATCCTTTAATGTTTTGTTACCTGGATGGTTTGGAATAGAAGGTCTCTTCCCTCCACACTGATTTTGTAAACGTTGGACTGTGGAGCACCAAAAGACAGAATTGCCTCGTAGGAAAATGTTTCCAATGGCCATGCTTCTCCACGCTTATAAACACACACTCCATTACGACTCACTCCCAACCAAAGCTCTACAGGATACACACCGTCCAGACACTGGCCAAGAAAGAGAGGAGAAAACCATAGTATAACAAATCACAATGCACATGTAAGAAGAACATATTTCTAAGCCAAATGTTTAATGCTTAATATTAAATTATGATCAGACAAATAACATGTTGCAGGAACCAAAACCTATTGCCTCCTTAACCTTATCGATTGAATTTTGGGTGTTTAATATTGAACACAATATCACAATCGTGTCACGTGATTGCAACTTGCAAGGTAATGTTTTGGTAATCATTACATGTTGGTAAATACATTGCCATCTTTGCTCACCTCTACGTTAAACAGTGTGGATCCGTATCCCTGCCACTCTCTCACCAGGTCCATGTACTTAATCATGGCATGTTCCTGACTTATTCCCTGAAGCTTCCTCCATTTCTCCACCAAACAGCTTTTGAGCTCTGCCTTCTCATCCTGATACCATGCCTCCATGGCGGCGGAACCCTCGTCCTGACGCTGTCGCCCCAGTGAGCCTCGGAAGCTTCGCCTCAGTGTGCCCTCAAGGAAACTGCCTCGCTTTTTCTCAGTGCCTGTGGCAGCAGCATTGGAGGTAAAGCGCTGCTGAATACGAGCACGCAAACGTGCCATGGGGAACACCTCCTCCAAGGCTGGTAATACTTTTTGACTGGTATAGTCCCCAAAGAGGTGCTGAAGCCGAAGTGCAGCGAGAAACTGCAGGGTTTCCTCAGGAGCTGGATAGTGCCCAGTGATCACTGCTTCATGAGCCTGATTATAAAAAATAAAACAAAGAGTATTCAATAAGTATGGATAACAAAGAATACATTTATGAATCTAAAATAATAAATGTATTGTTTGTAAAAATATAACGTTGCATTTAAGGCCTTGGCACAGTCTATAAAGCAGTCCTGATATTTGCTGCTCAGAGCTGGGGATTCAGGTTCGAATCCCATGTTCTCCCCGTGTCCGCATGGGTTTCCTCCGGGTTCTCCGGTTTCTTCCCACAGTCCAAAAACATTCAAGGTATATTAAATGCTCTACAATAAGTTTGTGGGTGTGTATGTGTGAGTGAGTAAGTGTGCCCAGTGATAGATTGGCGCCCTGTCCTGGGTGTCCTGCCCAGCGCCCAAAACGTTTTTCCCTGCATGGGCATGGGGAACCCCCCACGACCCTAGTAGTGGATTAAGTAGAAGATAATAAATAAATGAATGAATTGAAGTGAACTGAATGAACGAATGAGTGCAAAACCTTTGAAGGCTGAGTTGTACATGTAACATGCTTTGTAGACATGTTAATGTAAATGTTTTATAGTCATGTAAATGTTTTTATTTTGTACCATAACTAATATGCATTCAGACTAATAAATGTGAAAGAGCCGATATAACAGCGGCAGGGAAAACTCCCTGGTATTTGTTTAGTTTTTCATAGGATGAAACATTGTGAGGACCAAGTGTCAGTGGGAGACTCATACTTCTTAAGTTGTTGGGATGTGCTAACCTGTTTTATATAAATGAAATGTACAGGTTATGTATGCATATATTTAAGTTTTTAGCATAACAGAACCAAGTATTTCAAAATACATTTGCTTAATTTATGGCACATTTTCATCCACTTGAGCATTTGGGAATTCATTTTCTTTTGCTTAGATTTTCTCATTACATTAGTTGTCCCACTGTTGCGACTCTCCACAATTGCATATTGTAGCCTGCAAAGTTCTTATGTACTTCATTGCATATCACATACACTTGGAATCTACTGAAAGCCCAATCTGGTAGTCACACCCATCAGACAAGACCAACTGTGCATGTGGAATGTCCAGCAAATGTAACGTGATAGTGTGACCACTTTGTGTTGAAGTTCATTCATTCATTATCTTCCGCTTTATCCTCTATTAGGGTCGCGGGGGGTTTCCCATGCCCATACAGGGGAGACCGTTTCGGGCGCTGGGTAGATACACCCAGGACAGGGCGCCAATCTATCGCTGGGCATTGTGTTGAAGTTAAGCTTTTAAGTTAGCTACAATATTGTCTGCTTTAATAAGTACATAGGATTATGATACAGAGCTGCACAGTGGCTTAGTGGTTAGAATGTCCGGTGTTGGGGTGTCGGATCCTAATCTGGGTTGAAATTCCATGTTCATGTTCCATGCTTGTGTCCGTGTGGGCTTTCTCCAGGGTCTCCAGTTTTCTCCCACAGTCCAAAAACATGGATTCATGGTAAATTGCCTGCCCTAATTTGCTCCTACATAGTGTGCGATTGAGTGTGCCCAGTGATGAATTGGTGCCCTGTTTTGGTTGTATCTGCCCGGCGCCTGAAACATTCTCCCCTGGATGGGGAACCCCCCTAGGGATGTAGTCCCTTAAGCTGAAGATGATGAGATGAAAATATGATGCAAAACTGCAAAGTCATCTAAAAGTTATCGAGTTCATTTGCAATCTTCATTTCTTAAATAAAAAAATTAATAAATAAACAGACCTGTTCAAACATGAAGGCAAACTCTACACTGTCCGTGGGAATGTTCTCCGTATCAGTAAAACAGAACAGTTTAAAGTAAAACCTCCACCCTTCTCCTAGATCCTGTTTTCCATCTGTGAATCTGTGAGTAAAGGAATCAAAAAGATAAAAAGGAGAGGTAAGTCGCACGGTCCTTTTTCTTTGGACTTTAAAATTTAAATGAAAAACACAGGTATAACATTTTTTTGTGAATCATTCTGAAATGCAGCGATGCTCAAACTGACTTTTCGAATTTTGCGAGAACATCAGCCACTATGGTACGGCTCTCGATGGCTTTGTCAATACTGCCATTGTGTTCGAATAAAGCAAACATGTTCCTGCTGCCCTCCATATCCAATCCTTTCAACAACTTATTCACCACCTGAAAAAGAACCACCCACAGTCATATGCACAAAACCGCCGTACTGAATTAAACTTCACAGCAACATTTCAAATGTACAGTTCCACTGTACCTCTCCTGCGGTAGTGTGTGAGTTAATGACAATCTTGCAAGAGCCACCGCCATGGCAGTATACAGTCGATGTAATTTCCTGTTTGCTAAGGATGGCTCTGAGCTCCTCACGTGATGGCACACACTCTCGTCCACGTACATGCCGCAGGGATTCTTGGGAAAACGCTGCATATCGCTCCATCTCTGTGCCAGGGTATAACTCACGAGTCCTAATAAATCAATCACAGGACATTCATTCTCTTTTTGATAGCGAATAACACAAACTTCTTAAAATCTATACTAGAAGTAAGACAAGGCCACTGACCTTTTGAGGTGAAACTTTAGGTATTTTAAAATACTCCTGGAGGTGGGGCTAAATGTGCAACACATGCAGGTTATAACGCGCCAGCCACTGACATGGGCAGGGCCAACAGGTTCAGGTGGCTTTGTAGTTTGTTTAATGAGCTGACAATAAAGTTCATCTCTTAGGGGTCGAAGATCATGGCCTGTTTGCAGAAGACCCTGGATTATTGGTACAGGATCAGCCGCATGCTCAAGCTGCTGAATAGCATTAAAGAGCCTCAAAGCTTCAGCTTGCAAAGTGCTGTAGCGTTGCCCATTTTCATCTAGTGGGTGACAATGAAGTACAAGATTTTAAGCTGTTTTGAGCAGCAGTAAGAGATTAGTATTGGTAAGAATGGTTAGTGTTGTGTTCATTACTTACAGCTGTGGTGGACGTCTCCATAGGGCAAAGGCAACAATGGTGTGTGCAGTGGATGGTGTGTAAATCGCAGTATTGGGTTCCTTTTGTAAATCTGTTCTACAACCTCTGTGTTTAAACAGTTCTCCTGTGGTAGCAGATAAGGATTGTGTAAGTTTTAATTACATATATCATCACAGCCTAATGTTTCCGACACCATTGTTTCCATTGTGTGCATTTTTAGTTATATATCACTACAGCTGTTTATTGGTATCATTCACATTCATGCACTGATTTTAACTTTCAGGTTTGTTGTGTGGGACAGACTTTACAAATTGCAGGCATGTAGACCGACTGATTTATTGACCAAGTGTGTTATACACACAGGTTGTGGTGTGGTAGGTGTTGGCTCTAGTATTTTACACCTAACAATATACAATAACCAATATACAGACAACATAATGTATACAATATTCACCTGTGCAAATGTTTAAGATATGTATACATGGTATATGAGGTACATTTGTTACTTGCTACATTAGAATCTTGTTACTAGAGGTAGTCTCTAATCGTTAAAAACTTTTCATCAGCATCAAAACAACTTATAATTTTACCGAAGTGATGTTAAAAAGCAAATATTATAGTATTGTACTTAATAAAAATAACTTAAACTAGACTATAATTACGTCTACCACAGATGTGCTCATTGCATTATAAAAATGTTTTTGTTGTTACTGGCTGGATGTGAGTTACCTTAATGTCTTGGATGAGTTGCTGTGTGTGTGTTTCTATCGATGGTTTGCTGTCAATGACATTTTGCAGAGCACTGGCCCAGCGACTCACTTCACTCTGTATCTTACTGTGCAGCCTGTATGAGTGCTTACGACCAAACACAGTCAAACTCCAGTACCCTACAGAAACACACAACAAATGTATAAATGACAACACAGAGACACCATTTCTTCAAATAATAAGTATATTATATATGCTTACTTAATTATATAATTAACCAAACTTGACTATTTTAATAATCTCACATGCAATGTTAACATCCCTAAAAAACATTGTCCTAATAAGGAGTACAAAACGGCACCAAAATTTCTAGTTTTATAGTAATGGCATTTTAGTAGAAAGAGGTTTAAGATGCAGTAACAGAACCTGTTCATATCACCTTTCAGCTGTCTGTTCTGTTGAAAGTGTCTTCTACTGTTTTAGTTTATTGGTCGATTTTATTTATTTATTTAAAATATATGCAATAATTTAATGATTAATAAATAATTTAAAGGGCGGCACGGTGGCTTAGTGGTTAGCACGTTCGCCTCTCAGCGCTAGGGATTCCCGGTTCGAATCCCCATCTGGGTGGAGTTTCCATGTTCTCCCCGTGTCTGCGTGGGTTTCCTCCGGGTTCTCCGGTTTCCTCCCACAGTCCAAAAACATGGATCAAGTTAATTGAATTCTCAAAATTGCCCCGTTTAGAGTGTGTCTGTGTGAGTGAGTGTGTGCCCAGCGATGGATTGGCGCCCCCCCCCCCCCCCCCCCCCCCCCCCCCCCCCCCCCCCCCCCCCCCCCCCCCCCCCCCCCCCCCCCCCCCCCCCCCCCCCCCCCCCCCCCCCCCCCCCCCTTGTTCTCCCCTGGATGGGCATGGGGAACCCCACCGCGACCCTAATAGAGGATAAGCGGGAGAAAATGAATGAATGAATGAATAAATAATTTAAATTGATTCAAAATATATAGTGCCATATAGCCAAAGGTCTTAAACTGCCACTAGGGGGAGTTAGTGTACCAAGAAACAACTAGAAAAAACTGAAGTAAGAAATAACAGAAAAATGTGTGCGTATATATAAAAGTTAAAACGAACTAAAAACTTCAAAAGTGATAAAAAGTCAAAGATAAATGCAAAATTAAACACACACACAGAAAAACAAACACACCTTATTAAATAAATCTTTTTGTCAAGTTTTAGTTTCGTGTGTGAGCACCTCGAATCATCAGAACAATTTCATGTTTATTGTTTTTTGTTTAAATTTTGCAATAATTTGATCATTTAATTCCTTGTTTTTTCCCAACAAATTTTTGATGTAACCTTTTCTTCAATATTACAAGATCTTAAATATATTTCACAGGTTAGATGAATGTGTTTCATTCATATACAATTTACACAAAGTGCAAAAATAACTATAACAACTAAACAAAAAAACAAGGATAGGCCTGTGACAGAGCACCACAAAAGCTCAAAATATATGCACAATTCTGAAGGCTAACACAAATCAACCAAGGGTCGAACAAACAATGGTCAGGAGGACGTACACACTATAATCATGCTGTGCCACTGAGGCTAACTGAACATACTAGAGGTTAGAGGCAGAAACACAACAGGCTGGAAGATAAACTAACAAACAGTACAGTATGATAATGAAAACAAATAGATGCTAGAACGGGTGGAGATGGGGGAAATGTCAATAGCCTATAATAAAGTGGCTGTTAGCTGCAGCAGACTATAGGGGGCTACATTAAACAACAAGACTGGTTAAGTTAGTGAGTTAAACTTGGTAATCCCCACTGACAAGATAAAAATAGGAAATAATGTAAATTAAAAGGCATCTGCAGTGGTGTCACAGAATGATGCCAGAGAGTGTACATCCAAGTGTATTCTGACACAAGTTGTGTCAATGTGGATCTATTTACAAAAATGCTGTCTTGGATAAATAATTGAATTTTCAAATGTGACATAATGCAAATGATATAGCTGTGATGACACAGTGAAAGAGGAAGAATGTTGAAAGTTGTTGAAAATGTGTACACATGATTATGTTAAATTGTGTGTATGTGTGTAGCTTAGTGTACGTACCAGTCTCTTTATACACCTTCTCATCAGGAGGCAGAACAGAACAGAGGCTGTTTAACAGCAGAGAGCCAAGTTTAAGGGCATTCTGCTCAGAACTTTTATAGTAGTCCAAGGAATTATGGGTAAGCAGAAACCAACGTTTCTTCAGTCTCAGATTCCCACGGCTGCTGCCTTTTATCTCTTTGTGCAACCAACCTGAGAAAGTGGAAATGTGGAAATTAAATGAGCTTAAACAAGAGATTACTGTAAATAGTGAACATGCTGGAAAACAACTGCATATTTTATAAGTACTTATACGGTATGTACCATATGATAAGTAATACTATACATTGCAAACTGAGTAGCAATTTCCATTAATATGACATGATTTTGGTCATATGACAATATTTTAAAATACATAAAATACATTATATATTTGAATTCTGAACTATATTTTTAAAACAGATTCTTGCGATTATGGCTAAACCTAAAAGTGCAAAGTATTAAGCTTTAAATTGTCCTAAATTGTTGGTCAGATTGGCAAATAGCGGTAAATAAATCCAGTACATTTCTGCCACCTGTATATAAATAATCTCCTTAAATGCAAAGATAAAATCATGAATTTTTTTTAAATAACACTCAGTGTAATATGTATTTTTTATCAATAATTTGTTTTTGGGCAGCACGGTGGCTTAGTGGTTAGCACGTTTGCCTCTCAGAGGCCAAAAACATGGATCAAGTCAGTTAAGTTCTACAAATTGCCCCATGTAGAGTGTGTTTGTGTGCGTGTCTGTGAGTGTGAGTGTGTGCCCAGCGATAGATTGGCGCCCTGTTCTGGGTGTATCTGCCCAGCGCCCAAAACGCTCTCCCCTGGATGGGCATGGGGAACCCCCCTGCGACCCTACTATAGGATAAAGCAGAAGATAATGAATGAATGAATAATTTGTAATTTAGATATGTGAAATATGAAGGAGTGCTCAATCTACATATTCACTTAAACATATATAAGAAAAAAAAAAAGATCTATTCATAGTTTTAGTCAATTTCTCAATAATTTTTAAAAAGACCACTAAAATCTTGATGTTTGAGTATAGGTGCATTTTTATGCCTACCTCTAATGATGAATTCTTGACCCTGGACACGGGTGTCCCCTTTAGATCGTTGTAAAAGTGCAATCCAGTGGTGCATCTCCTCAGGGGTCTCGGCATTACAGTGTAGCACACGGTTAGCTGTGATGATCACAAAGGAGTTTAACCTGGAGAGCAGACAATAAAAGAGTATATAAAGTGAGACAAATAAAAAAACAAAAAATAAAATGTATTTGAATAGTACGGGATAAAATTCAATAATGAATAGTCATTACCTATAAACCTTGTCTGCATGTAACAAAATCATTGATTAAGGCTAAATCCAAATGTGTCCTAAACTAAAAATTAGGCACATTTTTATCTGATCGTTATTTTAATGTAATGTCCTTCAGTTCATAATTTACTGTATTATTAGTGTAATTTTCAGACACTATTGGTTCATTACTGGTTTAACTGAAATATTGTTATAAAAATGTATTTAAAGATAATATATAGTGAGTATGTAATACACTGGTTTAAAAAAACGAAACAAGCCCTGTTCATACATATGTACATGTGTTTGTGTTGTATACCTTTCAGGATTGTCTGAGGCACACACTGAATCGATCATGCCTACATCCAGTGTCCCCTTATAAGAGAGAAATAAAAGATTTGTGTTACAATAATGGCATTATTATTAAGCAACTATTATGGAGGGTCATCTAAATAAAAATAAAATCCATGAAAATTTATATTGACTGCTTCGGTTGACATTAAACATAAATGTCATTTGCAGAAATAAACACCCATAGAAACATCCTGATTTACTCCAATAAATGTAAAGAAATTTACATTTCTACAGTCCAGCTTATGTTTATTTCCTGTTTTTTATGCAGCACAACATTTTGTGGTTCAGTGTTTACAATAATAGAAGTCAGGTAGATTTCACTACAATGTATATACACAAATTAATATTCTAAAGTACTTTTGAAATGAACTTCCTCACAAACTTGTCATGACTTCTCCATTTGTGAACTTAAAAAATGCCACCCTATTGGCGATCAACTACATAGCCTAAATGGATTATGGGTCTATATCCTTAGAGAAGCATTCTCTGTTGTAAACTGTTATAATAAATAAAATGGCACCACATTGGCAAAAACTGATGATATGTTTATTTATTCAGACATTACACAGTTTATTGTTTTAGTATACTGACTGGATGCTGGATACATTTTGATAGTTTGATAAAGTAGATGGTAAACTACTCTACAAGCCACTCAGACCGCTAAAAAAGCTACACAAGGTGTTGGCTAGCGTTTTAAAGATATAAATAGAACAACTTAGTGAACTATAATATTTAATCACAAACCACGGTCATTGTGTGTGCTCACCCTTATCTCTAGTGTTTACTCCTGGTTTGACAGTTGTTTTATTTGGGGGAAGGGGAGGGTAATGGGTGTGGTGTGGCTGTGTGGATACTCACCATGGCATTCTGTGGGTTGGCTTGTTCATCATGCATTTCTCTGATTTCTTGTTCAGTTGAGGTGTGCACCTGACTCAACACACTGAACCAGTGGCTGCCAATGACAAAAAGACACATGGCAAACAGGGCAGATCAAAAAGACTGGTTATGGTTTTTCACCCCATACTGCCAAACACACAAACTTATATACAATCCACATACACTTGGGAAATACTTTGTAACGAATCAAGGACAATAATAATAATAATAATAATAATAAGAGTAGCACATGGTCTAAACTTAAGTAAATCGATAGGGGTTGTATCCTTTAGGGACTGGCCAGGTAAATATTTAACAAGGTGTGCGCACGCACACGCACGCACACACAACACGCACACACACACACACACACACACACACACACACACACACACACACACACACACACACACACACACACACACACACACATATCTGTTTACCTAGCGTCCTCTGCTGTGTCAGCAATAAGGTGATATGTTCTCTCAGGCATCACTATATCTATTCCATTTTCTTTTCCAGTGTTGTCAATGATTTCTCTAAAACAGCCACAAACAAAAAGTGTCATTATTACCTCTATTAAAAATGGGACATTTTATTAAATCACAATGTTTAACATGATTACAATACTGAACAAACATAATTCAGGTTATACAGACTAAATAGTCTAATAGTCCTTTATTAAGTATTGGGCTGTTTGTTGCTATACTATACTCATAAAGCATATTAACAATGCAAACTACAATATGGGATGGTTTATTGTAATTAAATTTGTCTGTCACTGTATTATAAAGCAATACGCTACTTGATGCACACTGCATTACTGTGATTATTTCATAGGGAAGCAGTGTAATTGCAGAGTTTATGCGTTTTTGAATGACTCATAAAACCTAAGCTTTGACTTTTTACAAGCTTCCCAAGCAGGCATTCTTAGTGTTTTTTACATTAAACTGTCTATGCTCATGTGAAAATCCCAAGTGAATGCCAGCTGTTCCACTGACCCAACTAAATTACCCTTAAAAAGCTGTTTAACTAAATATCTGAAAAATAACGTTGTTAAAACTATTTTTATAACAATTTTATTACAACAGTTACAATAAAGGCTTTTAATTACATTAGCTCTAAAGTTTGGATTTTCTACTCATAAGACTTATTCCAGCTGGAAAGCAAGCAGTGAGGATATTACTTACATTTGGTCATTTAACAGGCGCTTTTATCCAAAGCGACTTACAAGGTGAGCACAAGGTTCTTGACAACATCCCTGGAGCAATGAGGGTTAAGGGTCTTGCTCAAGGACCCACACTTGTAACCTCAGTGGACCTGGGATTTGAACCCCCAACCTTCAGATTAATAGCCCAACACCCGAACCACTAAGCTACCTTCATTAGTTACTACAGATGTCTCTTTATTTTACTTTATTTGAAAATTATCACTTAACTGAGAACAAATTGTAATATTAGTGGATTTCAGCACCAGTGCAACAACTAAAATAATGGTTTAAAGTAATATCAAGAGCTGTTTTTGAAATTTATAAAAAATATTATAAGTACATAAGCATATAATCAGCGCAATACCATATATTAGTTATGATATCTGTGGGTCCCTATTAGTTATGACATCTGTGAAACTGAAACATGATGATCTCACAAACAAATGACATAGGCTCTTACTTGGCTTCATGCATGTCCAGCATGCCCTTCATCCTTTCCTCTCCATCGTTTTCATAATAGATAAGTTTGCTCTGGCGTAGGACAAACCATCGCCGTTTCCAGTTGCGGCGCGACAGTGTGGACAAGCCACCACCTTTTTTAAGTAACCAGCCTTGCTTTAGAGCTTCCTGTCGACTTCTAAACCACAGAAAGGTCTCATCCTTTAACACACACCAACGGCGCTTCCACAAGTTCAGGAGTCCACCTGCTCATAATGTGCACACTTATAGTTTAAATAATATGGGAAAGGGCAACAAAATTTCACTGATCAGTTATTATTTACCTTTGATATGGAGAAAGCTGTGGAAATAGGGCAGAGTGACACAACTGTACACAGAATCTCTTCGATACAAAGACTCGTCATCTGTGTCAAATCTTTCAAACTCATCTTCACTGTCATCAAACTGTCAAATCAAGATAATAACACTAATTAAAAAAACATGATGTTAAAGCATCATTCAACAATTAAGTTCCACTCAAAACTTGTGCTGATATAGAGAATAATAGTACTGGCTTGTTTAACCATATATATTAAACATTAAATTATATACTACAATACTATTCTGCTGTATGGGTTTATAAAATTTCAGATCATAATGGGGTAGCCTCCAGTGATAAAGCTTTATCTGGTACAATCAGAGATAATGATTGTACATTAGCGATATTAGACTTTAAAATGTGGCACATTGGAACACTTAAATCGCAGTCCTATACTAGACACTCCTTCATTGTCACTTCACTATAAGATTCCTCTGGGTCCCTCCCTTTTCTTAAAAATATTAGTAAACTATTTGCTCACACATAATAAAAGGGCGGTTTCACATTGTAACAGGTGCCTAGGGCACCTGTTCTTCTGTTGTTTCTGTTCAGGTTCCTATTTGAGTTAATTAACTTTCATTCAGGGTCATTTTAGTTAATTAGCTCTTCTGTTTCATTGGTTTGTTTGGTGCACGTGGTCGGGTGTCTTTATGTATTTATTTCCTGTGTTCCCCTTCCTCTGGGCATGTTGTTAGGTTTATGTTCACTCGTTGTTTGTACCTGATGTTTTTGGTGTCCCTGCACCTTTAAATAAAATCAGTATTCTGCTACCTGCGTGCCTGGCTCCCTTCTGCGCGTTAAAGCGCTGCGGCTCTGCGCCTCATCTGCGCAGCCACTTTTAGATCGAGGTAAACGAGTGTGACACACATCGTGAGTTGTGTTAGAAAGGTGTTTATTTTGCTTGGCAACAGTTAGGAATTCTCAGTTTGAGGACTATTTGTATTCATTTTGAAAAGTAAGTACTGTTTTCAGAAATCATGGAATGTGGTCATGAGGTTATTCATGACATCAGACTGAGACTTAATTATAGGGTATATTATATGGAGTTGTATACCAAAAACACTTGCACTCCCGCACTACTTTTCTATGAATCCCAATATGGGTGGAGTTTCAATGTTCTCTCCACGTCTGCATGGGTTTCCTCCTGGTTCTCTGTTTTCCTCCCACAGTCCAAACACATGGATTCAATGTGAATTAGCCGCTCTAAATTGGACCAATATAGTGTTTGTGTCTGTATGTATAAGTGAGTGAGTGTGACCGATTTGGGCGCCCTCCTGTGTGTATCTTCCCAGCGACCAAAACACTGTCAGCTGGTTGGGCATGGGACCATAGTATAGGACTAAGCAGAAGAAAATAGATAGATGTTTATTTATATTTTTTTTTGAAATGGCACAAAAAATGTTTGACCTTGTTTGAATTGCTTTTGGGGTTTCTCTGGGAACTTTAGACATCAAACTCTCATGATAATTATTATTGGGGTTAAGCGGTTGAGAAAATGAATAACTTAATTAATGAATATTAGACTTACAGATGACTGGGCTCCTTCAGAGCTGAACCTGTATGCCCCAGAGCTGGCACTTGTACTTGTTGCCAAGGAACTACGCTGGTCTTGTGACCAAAGACCACTCTGGAAGACAGACAGTGGCATGCTGGGAGGCAGACCGATGCCATTTTCATCATACTCATCAGCATCATAATCGGAGTCTTCGTCTGGGGGAATCAGTTCTTCCTCCTGCTGGGTTCCACAAGAGGCGGTGTCCCTGTTGCACGATGAGCCATAATAGTTTGAAGGAATGTGTACAGTTGGAGGTGGAGGAGGGGCCACACGATCACTAGTGTATGGATCTTCCTCAGATGAGTCATCACTGGTGCGAATCCCACTGGTGCGCTGCCCGTCTGAGTGGCCGTGCTCGCTGGAGTTCGGTGAGTCTTTAAAGCCTTCCTCGTCCACTCCCAACCCTTCATCAACATCATCATCCTCTTTACCTCTCATCCTTGCTTGCTGCATTTCATCTGAGCACTCCTGTAAGACGAGGGAACTCTCGATATTACGCACACACTCATCAATCTCGTGAAAGTTGAGAGAGGAGAGGAACTGCTGAGCCGCCCTGCAGGCTTCTTCCTCCAGACGGAGCAACTCCTGGTCACGTAGATTCTGCAGGCGTGCCAGAGAAAAGGCTGTCAGGCTCTGTTCACGAGTTTCTTTTTGCCTTCTCAGACCTTCAATTTCCCGCTCCAGACGCAGGATCTCTTCCACCTGAGATGCCTCATGAGGACGCACTTCTTCCTCAAACACGTCATCCTCAAGTGGTAGGTCAAAGAGGCTGCTATCTGGGAAAGCATTTGCAGAGAGTGGCTGCTGCTTTTCCTCTTCTTTCTTCTTCATTGCTTCTTCTTTAAGTCGTGCCATTTCTAATTGCAAAGCCTCCTCTGCCTGTAAGCATATCATTTTTAAAACCTTAATTACAATGGGGCGGCACGGTGGCTTAGTGGTTAGCACGTTCAACTCTCAGCGCTAGGGATTCCTGGTTTGAATCGCCATCTGGGTGGAGTTTCCATGTTCTCCCCGTGTCCGTGTGGGTTTCCTCCGGGTTCTCCAGTTTCCTCCCACAGTCCAAAAACATGGATCAAGTCAACTGAATTCTCCAAATTGCCCCATATAGAGTGTGTATGTATGAGTGATTGCGTGCCCAGCGATGCATTGGCACCCTGTCCTGGGTCTATCTGCCCAGCGCCCGAAACGTTCTCCCCTGGATGGGCATGGGGAGCCCCACCACGACCCTAATAGAGGATAAAGCGGGAGATAATGAATGAATGAATAAATTACAATGTGGCTCCCAACATTAAACTAAAAACAAACACAGTACAATAGCATGTTGCAGTGACATTACATTACTTAAAACTGACATGATTTTGCTGAGAGCTAAAGGGTATATTCTTATTAAAGTCATTAAATTAAACGAGAACATTAAAACCTATTTTGGAGTGAAGTAAATTTCACTACTAATAATAAAATAAAGGATCAGTAATATAAAACTACTTATGTAGTTATGATATTTTGATTGTCAGTTGCTCACCTTTCGAGTTTGATACTCTAGCTCCAATCTCTGTCTTTCTCTAAATAACAAAAAAGTAAACATAAACACAATAAAATATAATTAGATTCACAAAATAGCTTATAAATTAGTGTAGCTATGGAAACACATTGGCATAATAATAGCTTTCAACTAATTAGCTTTCAACTTATTTGCATCAATTTCAATTTATAATGCACTGCAAAACTAAAAAAATGGCTAAAAAATGTACAAACAAGAGAAAAAGCAAGTGATTTGTGCTGCTTACCTTTCTTTCTTCTCCTCCTCTTCTTTTTGTCTTCGTTCTTCTTCCACTCTTCTTCGCCTCTCTTGTAGCAACTGTGTATAGAGCTGCCGAGCCCTTTGGCCTCTTATCCTCTTTTGGAGCGTAATGGAAGCCCAACGAAGTGCCATGAAGCGTCTTCGCCAGAAAAGTGCTCGCCAGTTTTTCTGTATCACTACTACACACTGCAGCAGCCTCCTGTACTGCTTCCTACAGGATATGATGGAAAGTTAGTGTTTTTTACCATCCAACAATGTCTATTAGATTTTTGCATTTTTTATTTGATGTGCATCTGATTTGACACCTGTGGAATCTATGTATTCCAATGTCCATTTATATTTAAACTACCCTAAAGACAAAAAAGATTGTCAAGCACGGTGGCTTAGTGGTTAGCACGTTCGCCTCTCAGCGCTGGGGATCCAGATTTGAATCCCAATCTGGGTGGAGTTTCCATGTTCTCCCCGTGTCCATGTGGGTTTCCTCCAGGCTCTCCGATTTCCTCCCACAGTCCATAACACGGATTCAAGATACATTTACTCTCCTAAATTGCCCTATGTAGTGTGTGTTTGTGTGAGTGTCTATGTAAGTGAGTGTGTGCCCAGCGATAGAATTTTGCCCTGTTCTGGGAGTATCTGCCAATCACCCAAAATGTTCTTCCCTGGATGGGCATGTGGAACCCCCTAACCCCATGGATAAGTTACCAATTATAATAATACCAACTTAAAAAGAAATGCCATATAGCAGTCCAAAACGGAACTTTAAACCTATTTTCTTTATAGGTTTACTTATTATTGATCATATAGATCAAGTATACTGGTTACATACATGGTATCAAGTATACTGGTTACATACATGGTATTATATATAGTATGCAACAATGCTTCTGGCAAAGGGCTGACATAAAACATGTGTTTACACTTTAATTTTCTCTTATGTATTAAGCTGTAAAACCTCCTATAAACTAATCATATAAATGTCCATATAATGTGATCGGTACCATTTAAGTTCTAATATTAAAAAGGAACAAACAAAGGGTTCTTTAATCCGGTGCAGACACATAGACACAAAGCTTCAAACTTAAACCCTCACTGCTGCATAGGGTTAAAATATTCTGGCAGCTGTTCAAATACTGATTTGGAATGTTCCTATATACAAATATGGGAGTTATATTTGTGCTTGAGTGCTAACCTTGCCCTGTAGCCCAGTATGTGAGCCTGTATAATAGCTGCAGCTCGAAGAACCTCCTCTTCTCGTTTCTTTTCTAATTGCAGCTCCAGACTCTCTTTCAGGAACACCTATTAGGACACAACAAAAAATGACAAACTGCCTCATACAAAGCCAAAAAGTTTTAAAACAGTGAAAGCATATTTAGATTGCATTAATACAAAGTACTGGATACCCCATGCTTAGATTTTAAAGAAGTATAGGGAAAATAGTAATAAATAAATAGTTGTTGCCAAAGTTTATTTTATCTTAACAATAAAATATATACAAAAAATAAAAGGTAAAGAATATCAGTATAAATAAATATGGCCAGAGGTGACCAGACTTTTGAATAAGACAGGAGAACAAGACCATGTTCTGAAAATAATTTAGGAGTTTAGTATTTTCCCTCAAAACATAAATTTGTAAAATCTAGACCATTGGTAGACCAAATGTTTTCATGCTTTAATTAGATGCACATTGATATCGGTAAATAATTAGTTTTAAAGCTCACTGAGAAACAACTGGAACCTGCTACCAGTAAATGCTTATACAGTGGGTTGCAAAAGTATTCATACCCCTTGAACTTTTCCATATTTTGTCACATTACAACCACAAACATAAATATATTTCACTGGAATTTAATGTGAAAGACCAACACAAAGTGGTATACAATTGTGAAGTGGAATGAAAGTTATACATGAATCAACAATTTTTTTACAAATAAAAAACTGAAAAGTGCGATGTGCAAAATTATTCAGCCCCCCTGAGTCAATACTTTGTG
>JAFMOD010000781.1:650366-763848 GCA_019802435.1 Corydoras maculifer
AGGGGGCTGAATAATTTTGCACATCGCACTTTTCAGTTTTTTATTTGTAAAAAAATTGTTGATTCATGTATAACTTTCATTCCACTTCACAATTGTATACCACTTTGTGTTGGTCTTTCACATTAAATTCCAGTGAAATATATTTATGTTTGTGGTTGTAATGTGACAAAATATGGCAAAGTTCAAGGGGTATGAATACTTTTGCAACCCACTGTATAAAACAACATAAACACATTGTAAAAATAATGAAATAAAATCTCTTACTCTTGTCTTTCCCAGCTGCCATTCTAAACCTTTACCATCATGGAGGTAAAGCAATTTAAGACATGCCTCTTTAGGGTCATCCAGTGTTGATACACCCCTCATCAACACATGGTACCTAAATTCAATAAATAGTACAATGGAATTGTTTAATCATGCAATGCCACAAAGTAGGTAGTATTATAATGTAAAAAGTTGGCCTCACCTGGAACAGAAATCCTGAAAGCTTCTCCGTACAGGAAAGCCTGCACGTCGGATCCTTACAGTTTCCAGCATGCCAGAATATCGCAACTGGTTCAGCACCACAGTATGCTCAAAATTGTTTGGCATCTAAACGCATAAAAGCAATATTTCTTTATAATAACATTCATTCATCCATTATCTTTCGCTTTATCCTATATTAGGGTCACAGTGGGGTTCCCCATGCCCATCCAGACGAGAACGTTTCGGGTGCTGGGCAGATAGACCCAGGACAGGGCGCCAATCCATCGCTGAGCACACACTCACTCACACACACACACACTCTATAATGGGCAATTTGGAGAAT
The DNA here is from genome assembly GCA_019802435.1 of Corydoras maculifer. NCBI lineage: Eukaryota > Metazoa > Chordata > Actinopteri > Siluriformes > Callichthyidae > Corydoras > Corydoras maculifer. The sequence goes on from JAFMOD010000781.1 coordinate 651,175, forward strand.
TCAATTGACTTGATCCATGTTTTTGGACTGTGGGAGGAAACCGGAGAACCCGGAGGAAACCCACGCGGACACGGGGAGAACATGGAAACTCCACCCAGATGGGGATTCGAACCGGGAATCCCCAGCGCTGAGAGGCGAAGGTGCTAACCACTAATCCACCATGCCGCTCTTTTATAATAATGTCATTTTTAAATATTTCAAAACATAAGTTTTGCATTATTGCTTTCCAAAAAAACAATATATTAAGACGAATACTTGAAATATTGTAGGGAAAAATAATAGTTGAAAGAGCAAAAATAGCCAAGGATATCTAGTGAGAAACAAAAATAAGTCTATACATATGGATGAACAAATTTTAGTTTTTAAATTCAAGTGTTTTATTCAGTCAAATTTCCAGCCCTGCATTTTGAACATTGGTTTGCTTCCTCTTGTGGAAAGCTGCCCCGGCGCAGAAAGCAGAACCCATAAAGGCATGGTTGGGTGAATTCGGTGTAGGAAAACTTGACTGGCCTGCACAGAGCCCTGATCTTTACCATAATGAAAACCTTTGATCTCTTATCTAATATCAGCGTTTGATATTCCTGTTCATTTAAATGCATGAAAAAAAATTCCCTCAGGCAGACTTCAAAGTCTTGTAGAAACAAGATTTTGGAGTGGAAGCAGTTAAATATGCTCCAATATGTGGACCTACTACAACATTACACTGCACTTAATACAACAATTATGGATAATTTTCGAAATGAACAACTTAATATTGGCTGTTGGCGGATCACAAACCTCCTAACTATCTCTAAAATGCTTTTTAAAAAACAAAATAGCAAAAATTTAACTGCTTCTTTATGAATGAACTCTACTTCAGTGACCCTTGAGCACTTGTGGGTGTGAGGTCAGAAAAGAAGTACTCTGTACACTGTTAATTCTCCTTTGGCTAAATGTCACTCTTTGCAGATGTGAGTGAAAAACGATGCCGGAAGAGAAGGCTGGCATTGAGATGGACAGATCAGTGATGAATAGAGCTCTGTAACAGCTCATGCTACATATAATACTCGCTACAGAATTCACTAATGTAACTACTCATCTACAATCTCTTAACCTCACAGACCCTCACGCACATGGACAGTCAGGCACACACACACACACACACACACACACACACACACACACACACACACACACACACACATTAAAATGTTAATACATGCAAATAATGTCAGGATGTGAGTATGTGTCTGTTTCTTTTGTCACTGTTTGTAGATGGGGGTGGATGTCAGTATGAGTGGGGGAGGATGAAGTTAGCTGAGACTTTATCAGGACTTTAATAGGAGTGCTAGATTTATTTAAGTTAGAAACCACACACTTGAAGCAGTGAATGGACTTATAAGGGATTCTGTAAACTGTTGCAAAGGTGCACACTAATTTATTGCACAGGAAATGAATTAACTAAAAAAGTAACATTGGGGATGAATATAAGTAAAGTAAACCCAATCTACATTTTGTGACATAACATAATCAAGTAAAATATTTAACCATACATTACTCACTGATGATCATAACTAGTGTTTTGTAATTGGAAAAAAATAACACTTTGAATGTGTGGAATTTATAAGAGATGGAGTTTATAACTGTTCAAAAGTAAAAGTAAAAAGTCAAGAAATATGCAATTTATTTATGCAATACAATATAGATATTCTTATTAGTTGAGTGCCAGTTAATTAATTCATACCACTGTTTATGCATTTATCTGTTTTCATTGGGTGAGTACAAGCTTTATCATTAACATCTTATCCAGAGCATTACATTACAGACCTAATTACAATCCTTGGGTTCAAGTGACTAATATTAAAACTTGAATCTTAAATCCAGAACCTTCTGCTTATTAGTCAAGTGTCTTGTGTGTATCATCACACCATGCATCAATCCAACAATCTAAACATCATCACTAAGGTAAGTGACAGACAGCTCAGTTCAAAACTATACTGTACCCAATAAATACACCTAATTTGCTGAAGCATATTAAAGATTCTGTCCTTATTTTAATCACTGTTTTATGTTAATATGTTGCCATTTAATAAAATACCATTACAGATTTGCAGACCTACCTTTGATATGCATTACTTTGGGGAATTCTTAAATGATATTTCAATCATAATTAATTCAACTTTAATATGTGAAGAAATTATATACAATGCCCCCAATAATGCATTAAGAAAGTCAACATCGTAAATACATCACTGTAAACAACAACAACAACAATAATGATAATAATAACAATAATAATAATAATAAACAATAGTTACAACTATTACTAATTATTATTGTAATTAAAATATTTATTTATTTATTTTGAATATTAAAAATATTCAACTTTTCTTTTTCCATATCATAAATTTTTTTAAATTAGTTATTTATTTAAATTAGTTTAATATTTAATAAAAAATCTCCAACAACATAAAGCTTGAAACTAACATAAGGTAAATTAAACTGCACTACAAGATAACATCTGGGAGGAAATAAAATTTAAAAATTTAAATCTACTTTCAACACAATTAGCATCAGTTTAGTTAAATAATGTTTAAGCTCATACCAAAGTATAGAATATTCTCTTTCATCGTCTGTAACAAGTGTGTGTATCCCATCCATCCGAAAGTCACTTCTCAACTGACTTCTTTCTACTGAACCCCCTCATTCTTTCTCTCCCTGACTCACTCACACACACTGGTCATATAACACACCCATGATCCCTTTCAGACACTGTTGGTTGCTATGGTTTTGGGACCCATGCTGGGCTAATTTGTGTTGGTTGTTTTTGGGGGGTAAAATGGGGCTGGTAGACCAGCCAGCTGTTTATTTTCAAATACTATGAACCCCCCACCCACTTCTCTCTGTCTCACTCTTTCTCCCGCTCACACTCTGTCACTCTATACGTTTCACACACACACTTCTTTTGTTTTTTTAAATTTTGGAGAAACAGAAAAGCAGGTAAACAAACAGAATTCTCCCTCCAATGGGTAAAGCCTTTAAATTAGTTGGTGCATCTCAGCAGCCAATAAAATTGAAGTTACTAAGTCTTTTTAATTTAAGCTGTTTTGCAGTTCATTTTCATGCTATTTAATAACCAGATACAAATTAACCCACAAAACATTGTTTGTTATGTAGTTAGACACTTTTAGATCACAGTTTAGAATTCAGTATAATGATTGTAGTAAATCTGCTTTTAAATTAGATTACCTACATAAAAAAGCGAACCCACTTGTTCAAAAAAGCTCAAAACTTTCACTTTATAAACTTCATAAACTTCCACTTCACATTTTTGTGCTCGTGATGTGTGACTCCCTCCTTCTGTTAGCAGTGAATTAAAAACCATTTCCAACAGACACAGTGATGAAAACATAATTCACACCCCTTCTGTCAATCTTTTTTGTCTGAAGAAGGTTAAAGCAGCATTGCTGTTATAATGTTGGCTCATGTATTTAAAATATAGATTCACACTCATTTTCTGTTTTACACTATAAAGTAAATATAAAGTAATATAAAGTAAACTATAAAGTAAAAAGTAAGACAGAATTAGAAATGTATATATATATATATATATATATATATATATATATATATATATATATATATATATATATATATATATATAATGATAATGAGCTTGGCCACCCAAGCACATTAGATAATGTGTAAAGTAACTCAGCAAACACAAAGACACCACAGACCAATGTGGTGTCAATCATGCACCACGCCTACTCATTTAGGGTTTTCTTATTAGGATCATACACATGTAGTTTCTTTTTAATATAAACTATATTTAACAACATAATCTCCAGCAAACTTTTAATTTTGCAGTGAGAGCAAATGGTTTGGGAATATGCTTATTATACCAACATGAAAAACCAGAATAACCACAAGTGGGATGTTTGTTCACTGTCCCATTTTCTCAATGTGAAGCGCTGTCAGATTCAAATTCTAAATAAATCTCTTTATAAGTTACAGCCATTTTATAATACTGAATCCCAGATTTTATTTTTCCACTACGATAATAGAGACATTTAATAAAGAATAAATAACCAACAGTTAATAGTCTTAGTGGTCTTGGTGCGTACCTTGTTGTTGTTGGGTTTGATGCACCGAACAAAGAACGGGTTGGAGGTGCTGAGTGTAGACATCAATGAGTGCAGTGAGTTCTGGATAAAAAGAAATACATGTTAATCTCTATATACAATTCTTTACAGTGGAAGTATGTGTTCAATAAGCATTTGCCATTAAGTGTACATTAACATTGTTAACAACATACATGAACTTGTGAAGGGAAAGTTTAACTAAAAACATTTTTGCATGAACCAAACAGTAATGCAAGATATGCTTACAATAAGACACACACAAACAACACAATAATTATATCAAATGGTGGTATGTTTTAATTTGTGACTATAAATATCTATTTAGCATTCAGAATTCACTTTTTAGACTTAGAATTATACTTTACAAATTATGAAAATGGGATTTAAAAGCAATACAAATTATTTGCATTTCTTTGCATAATGTACTGTATATACAGTATAAAGTCTAAACTTTTAAAAATAAAAACTGAACACTGGTTTTAATATTGTTATAATAAATAGATTTGTTGCTTAAAAAAGGACAAACATTTCAATGCTTTAATGATTGAATACATTATATCTATTAAATATAATCTTATTTAACAAGTGATGACAGCAATCTTATAAGCAATCTCCTTATCTCCATAATATGCACATATATTTTAAAAGACAGATCTGGAAGTCAGATGGCCAGTAAAGCACATGCATTGCATGTCTATAAAGTCACACTGCAGATGTAACCGCATTTTCCGCTCATGACTTTTCTAAGCACAAGATTTTCTACAGCCTGCTAAATCTTTTCCTGACATTTTGAACTACAGATGATGACAAAAAATAGTGCACTGAAAAACTATTCTTGGATTGACTGTTTTCTTCTTGGATTGACTCTCACAAATAATTAAACCATGACCAATTTGTTGATGCTCCTTTAATACTCACATCCTCAGTTTAATTGTTAACAGTTAAACTAATAAATGTTGGACATTTCAAAACAGTTTTACAATAATCTTAACTGAAGTCTTACTTTTCTGATTCTGTTTTTAATGTGCCGCAGGTATAAAATTACAAAATGTTTATTTTGAATTAAAAAAATATAAAAAATTTGTGTTATATTTCACAAACAGATTTAAGTTTAGGGGGGGGGGGGGGGGGGGGGGGGGGGGGGGGGGGGGGGGGGGGGGGGGGGGGGGGGGGGGGGGGGGGGGGGGGGGGGGGGGGGGGGGGGGGGGGGGGGGGGCGCCAATCCATCGCTGGGCACACACTCACTCACACAGACACACTCTAAACGGGGCAATTTTGAGAATTCAATTAACTTGATCCATGTTTTTGGACTGTGGGAGGAAACCGGAGAACCCGGAGGAAACCCACGCAGACACGGGGAGAACATGGAAACTCCACCCAGATGGGGATTCGAACCGGGAATCCCTAGCGCTGAGAGGCGAACGTGCTAACCACTAAGCCACCGTGCCGCCAAGTTTATTATTAAAAAATGATTTTTACTTTCCCCCTTTGCCGGTTAAATAAAGGCTCAAAGTATCATTTCAAGTTTTTATTGCATTTTAAGCCTTTTTTTGGAACTGGAATTTTAAATATGGAAATAACAGAATAACATTTTAATTATTACAAACAACCTTTTATGTTTATATACAGGTCTGTGCCTTGAGACTACTAGATATTTTATTATTTATTGCTCCATAAGAGAACAGACATGATGGAAGTTGGTTTGATTACAACACAATAAGTTTAGCAAAAAATTTCTGAAATTGCAATATTTAGAAAAAAAAACATTTTATAAAGGAATGTTTTCTTTCTTTCATTTTCTGTTGGTCCTGACCTTAAACTGTGAGCTGACGGTCGGCCTGCGATGCTGTGAGCTGCTCTTCATCATGTCCTGCCCACATTTGCTACTCATCCTCTCAAACAGATCATACACAAAGTCCAACCTGGGGAAAAAAATGACAGGCAACTTAGGAGGAGTAATTTTGCAACATTTATTCTTCCTATACCCTATACCTCTACATATTGATAGACAACAGCTCCAAAAATGCAGGTTCTGTCAAGAACTCAGGAAAACAGAGCATTTGGCAAGACACCATGCACTGAGTATTTTCCATTTTCAAAAATGCTCTGCTTACAGTAGAACAGTTTAATGTTTTTTGGTCAAGAACGACCTCTTTACACCTATAATACATTTAGGCATCAATAAGGAAAAATAAAAGTATTTTAAAGGGGTTAGTATGAAAAAAGAATTATAATTGAATGTGTAAGAAGGTTGGATTCGAGCATCAGAGGTAAAAATCTCTGTCTTCCAAGATGCTTGTATGTGTGGCATTATTAACTTCATTATTAATAACTTCATTATTAACTATAGGTTGTTGTAGACAGTCATGTGAACACAGTGTATGAACTTTCAAAACTCGAAAATACCTGCTATCCCTGAGTAAGTTAAGAATGTCATCTCTGAAGGTATCTCTGTTTTTTTCCAGGATTCCCCTCACATCATATATCACCTATAATGTTATAAATAATGTTATTCAAAGACAAATGAATTAGGGTTTAGCCATTAAAAGTCATGAATAAACAATGTAACAAGCAGAGCATGATTGCAGCATACTTCTCCTGCATAGTGCTTGACTCCAAAGTAGTGCACAGCAACACGAGGCTTAACATAGAAAGGATTTTTCTGGAAAATTGTAAAATAGAGTGTTATTCTAAGGTTTCAATATTAGAAATTATATAAGCTGGAATAACATAATACTGAGTAGATTTCAGTGAACTAGCTGAGCTATTTCTCTGGCATTTAGAGGTCAAACAAAAATCCAATTTTCAGCAGTATCGATAAAAAAATTGTAGCAGTTTTGTTATATGTTCTCTGTTTATTAAAGCCAATTAAGTATTTACATTAACATTTGGCCTATAAATTTTAAATCTGGGATATTTTAAAACTATAGGATTTTCAAGGTGATGATGGTGCATGTTGGAAAACTTACAGAATGCTGACAGTGTAGTTTCTCCAGCAATGTAGTATCAGTTGCCTTTGGAAAATGACTTTCTTCATTTACTAAAGCCATAAGACCCAGTTTCTGCAGAGAGCGACAACATATATGAATAAGTCGGACAAAATTAAGTACATCACACAAAAAAGCTACAGACGCTAATATTTATTAAATTACCTTTTCTATGAGATCTAAACATTCTCCATTGTCCATCCAGTTAACATCTTCCCAGATGAGACCTTCCCTATAGGCACACATAGATTTTAATGTCAGTAATTTCCACTAAGTTCCACTGAATTACTAACAGCTGTTTTTTTACATTGAAACAAAACAAAGAAAATGTTTTTTTTTATCATAATAAAAGTTATCCAGATTTTTTTGTGAAACTGTGTTTGTATAATGCATATATTACAACACACACACACACACACACACACACACACACACACACACACAAGTAGTAATAGATAGACATTTACCTGTTGTACTCCAGTTGTTCCAGAGAGAAAATATGCTTGTTAAAATACTCCTGCAGCTTTTCATTGGCATAGTTAATGTTAAACTGTTCAAACCTGTTAACCTGAGAGAGCATTGTGATTAACTGTGGTGCAGTCTGCAAACACACTGTCCTACTACTGCCATAATAAATATAATGTAGTCACCTCAAAGTTCTCAAAGCCAAAGATGTCTAGGATACCAATGGACTTGAAGTTGTCACAGCCATGGATACGCTTGTTGAGGTTGCAGATGATCCAAGTAAAGCACTGAGAGTAGAGGGCCATCGCCATGGAGTCCCGAGAGTCTACTGCCTAATACAGACATGATATACATAGAATCAATATCTCTAATCAAAATTGTCTCTTTAGTTTTTGTCTCTTTAGACATTCATCAATTTTTATTTAATATTTTTTCTCAGGTGTATAATATTTAGTTAGCTACAAAAACAAATTTTCAATAAAAACAAATTCAATCAAATATTCTAATTTAGAACGGAATAAAATAGTTTTTTTTTTTTCCAGTATTCCACTTTTCCTATTCAGGGTCTCTAAAGCTAGCTTGAAGATCTACTTATTCTGTTTGGGACTTGATAACACTGGATACTCTTCCAGATGCAGCTCTGCTTAATTTATCTGAACCTTCTGACTGGCACTCGAACCCCAATTGCTAGGACATTTTAAAACTACATTGCAATTAGTGCAATTTCCCCATGGTTTGACTAATTACGTTATATCGTATTATCTGGTCTTACAATTACTCGAATTAACCACCAGATGGTGTCATTAATATGTCAATTATTCTAATGCATAGGTTCCAGTGTCTACCAATCGGTGATAATAAGAAAGCGTCAGGAAACACAATTTGAGTGTTATTACCTGTTCTACAGTTAGTGGTGTGCTGATTTCTTCTCCTCTTAGGATCATAGATTTGTGCGTCAGAACTTCAGCCAGCTGTGTGCAGTCTAACTCCAGCAGTTCTGCTGCAGTGCTGAGAGCTATACATACAGAATTATCACCTTTATTAAACTATCATTATTAAAGTTATACACAAGCTACACAAAACGTAACTTACTCTCATATTACATGTGATTAAAAAAACCTTCACAACCAAACGTTCATGCATTCGTCTCTCCATCCAATTACTGTATGTGACAATACTGTAATGACCATACTCAAACAGGTAAAAATGTTTACATTAATAATTTAAATAAGTAACATGGTATGATGGCTGGTGGCAGATGGGCTGGTTTATTTTTAATAATTTTGCTATTATTTTTGTATGTACAGAGTAGTTTTTAAGCGTTTACTTTAAATGTTGCAATTCAAACTGAAACCCTGCAGTCAGTTTTAACATTAAAATTGGATCCAGCTTGCAGAACAGGTACATTAACTGCTTTGCAACTTGCTTTGGTGTGACAACTATAATAAGTTGCGTAGAGAGTCATTTGAGTGGTCATGTCAAAACTGACAGATATCAATACATCATGTCAAAACTGACAGATATCAATACATCATTTTATCCATCCATCCATAAATCATCTTACGCTTTATCCTATATTAGGGTCGCGGGGGGGTTCCCCCATGCCCATCCAGGGAAGAAGGTTTTGGGCGCTGGGCAGATACACCCAGGACAAGGCGCCAATCTATCGCTGGGCACACACTCACTCACACAGACATGCACACAAACACACTCTATATGGGGCAATTAGGAGAACTCAATTGACTTGATCCATGTTTTTGGACTGTGGGAGGAAACCAGAGAACACGGAGGAAACCCACGCGGACACAGGGAGAACATGGAAACTCCACCCAGATGGGGTTTCGAACCGGGAGTCTCTAGAGCTGGGAGGCGAATGTGCTAACCACTAAGCCACCGTGCCACCCTACATCATTTTACACTAATATATTTAATTACAATAATATTAAAATGCATTAAAAAAACAGTAAAAACTTTTGTAGTATGTAAGAGGAAGGAAAAAAGAACAGTACTTTAAAAAAAGGAGCACAAACCTGTTTTCGAGGAAATCTGAGCTCCTCCTGCTGTGGCAAACTCAATATTGCCCAAGTGCAAAATGCCAGCTAAAAGTCTTAAAACCTCACGAATGCTCTCCTCCCCAAACTGCATTGTCCTTAAAGCATTCTAGTTATGTACACACACACACACACACACACACACACACACACAATTTAAAATATAAACCATATTCTCAATGAAAAAAAAAGAAAGAATCAGATTTAAACTCCAACATATTTAATTGTTTTTACAGAAAACTTTTGTAATGTTTTGTATAACTTATATAAGTTAACATGTAAGTGAACATTGAGACAAAATATTCCATCCATTAGCTTCCACTTTATCCTATACTAGGGTCGCGGTGGGGTTCCCCATGCCCATCCAGGGGAGAACGTTTCTGGTGCTGGGCAGATAGACCCAGGACAGGGGGCCAGTCTATCGCTGGGCACACACTCACTCACACAGACACACTCTATATGGGGAAATTTGGAGAATTCAATTGACCTTGATCCATGTTTTTGGACTGTGGGAAGAAACCGGAGAACCCGGAGGAAACCCACGTGGACACGGGGAGAATATGGAAACTCCACCCAGATGGGGATTCGAACCGGGAATCCCTAGAGCTGAGAGGCGGACATGCTAACCATTAAACCACCGTGCCGCGAGACAAAATATTGTATTTATTAATTAACTGTTGAGGAAAATGAAACATAGCTGTGATCATACAACAAATGAGAACCTTTGTTTTCAGCATTTATTATTTACTTATGCGGCAATAACTGCAACTATATAGTTTTGATAAATACTAAGAACTTTCTATTTTACAATCTATGTATAGTATAGTATAGTACAGTACAGCTTAAAATTTAAGATACTGTTAAATTTTCCAAAATAAACTACTTGTACTAGTTATATTTTAAGTTGTTTCACTATTAGGATTGTGACTGGTCAGTTGATCCTTTCATCAAAAAATGATCTTCCTCTCTTCAAGGTGGTTATTTAATGTTTAAGGTCATGATCATAAAAAATTATATAATATATTATGAATGCTTCACATATGCCTAAACATTTATTTATTGCTGTATTTATAATTTTATATACATTTACTTAAAACTGAACTTTCAACATAAAACGTAGCTCTTTTGGATGTCTTACCAGTACTTCTTGAAATGTGCATGTGTCATTCATGGTGTGATCTTTTAAACAGCCTGACTGATTTAAGTAATGAAAACTTTCAGCAGGCAGAAGAGAAAATGAGTCTAAATGGCAGCAAAAGAAAGAGAAAAATAACACGTTTGAAAAAACAACAGATCCAAATCTATATTATTAAAATTTACAATCAATGAAACAAACAAAAAAAAGTTGGCTCAAGTTTTTATTAAACAAGTCTTCAAAAAGACATCAAGATTACGTGGTGTCTGTAGAACTTTTACAATTAATACATTATATTATAGTAATTTTTAAAGATGATTGCAATAATTTTACAGGGCTTAGAATTATTTTCCACATTATTTTTTAACATATATAATGTGAATTTTATCATAATTACAAAGAGATTAATAACCAGAGAGACTGTAATTGTTTTGAAAATATGGTTAGTGAAATTTAGCAAGGTTCAGTTTTAAATGGTAACATTTTCTGTATTTTAATTTCTTTGATAATTTACTTAAAAATATTTTTTTTAAATAAAATAAAACACCTAGATTCAAATTCCTTCATTACATTGACATCTGTCAAATGACCAAAACAAACTAAAAGCTAACAATACTAGAAGTAAAAGTAGTTCTAAATATTAAACCTAATAGAGCCAAATAAAACAGTTTACATAAAATAAACACAGGAAGCAAATGTTCTTTTATAGTCATCTGAGCTCTAATACAGTTGGCTCACACTCACCCCTCTGTTCAGCATTGGTTCCTGCCAGTAAAGCATAAAATATATGGTAATTCCTTTCGCCAGGATTTTGACGCACAACTCGATTCTATAAGAAACATAAGTAATGCAATTAATTATAAACATACATAACAATCCCCATTAAAATATAATGCCATCACTATTCTACACAAAATAGCATTTACTCACCTTCTCTAGTAGGTCTTTATGATACAAATAGTCAAGGAAAAGGACTAAGAAAACATTCTTAGTAGTATAAAATAATAAATGCTTGTAACAACCTGGTGTGCGCACACAGACGCACACACACACACACACACACACACACACACACACACACACACACACACTAATTTGCCACATAAGCTTTAACTTACATTTTCAAAAAGTTACAATGTCTACTAATAGTACAATGTTAAACACAACCTTGCTCTTGCCTTATAACATATATCTTATAACTTATCTCAAAATATATTGCCATGTGGTCTCCCACACAAAGGACAAGTCGCCACAATATGTCTACATACCACACACACATACACACACAACCTGTATTACAGGAAAAGAGGAAGCATTTGTCTTTCAGCACAGCCAAATTTTTTGTAATACAGGATACAGTCTACAATCTTTCCTCCCTGTATGTTTCCCCGCTGACTGAAGTGAAGCTGGATGAACTTCCCAAAGCGGCTGGAGTTATTATTATACACAGTTTTAGCGTTCCCAAACGCCTCCATTATAGGGCTAAATAAGAAACAGAAAAACAGAAAACACAGCAAAACGACAGACAGTTTATATACTGTATATAGTTCATGATATTTTTTCCTGTTTTATTATTAAGACAATTTGACAGAAATCAGTTTAAGTTAGCAAACCATACAGTCATTCATCACATCATTTGTAATATACAGCTTTTTAAACTCCTAACCATTTGTTTTAAATGTAATGCCAGTAATTAATAATGCAAACAAACATAAATTATCCAGTAACAGTAAACGTAATGTAAATAACATCGTAAAATGTTCTTTGTGTGCAATTCTTTTAATGGTAAATCCCTAGAATAATTAAAGTGTAACTGGCAGATGCATGGATGAACAGATTCTAATTTTGTTCCACAAACCACATTACCAGGCAAGTTAGGACACCAACTTAGAATGCAATAAAAACTTAAATTTGTAATTTGTTTGTACCTTTATCTAACAGACACAAAGATTGGTGGTTTTTAAAGATTTAATATAGTTTAATCTATTTGCAATACAACATAATGAAATGGGACAAAGGCAAATTAAGAACGGAAAGTAACTGTTATGGAAGTTTCCACAATTAACGGTTTAATTGTTAACAGATGATCATCAGGACTGAGTATAAAAGTAAAAAAGGAAGGCGCATACTCTTTGTGTTTTGTTGGTTGGTTGTTAACTAGTTTGCTTTCTCGGAATCTAAAATTATTATCTGCAATACTGTGCTTATGCTTTTTGTCTAGAAATGTTGCCATTTTTATTATTAAGAGTTAATAACTTTTAATATTTATTTAATACATTATGAAAATTATTGAAAGACATTTCAGTATGAAGTCATTTTTTAAAAACATGTGGGGAGGTATACATTTTAATTTATAAAGATGTAAAATTAACATGCAGTTATACATTTTGACATTAGCTCACTCATTCTTTTATACCTCCAGACACATAATATCAATTGAATTTTTTTTTTACTATACTATTTTACTATATTTACTATACTATATGTTTTTTTCAGCTATACAATCTGATTGCCTCAAATATTCTAAAATAAAGCAGATGCGAATGCGACTTTAATCAATGTCCAAAACGACATAGGGCTGAAAGGAAAGCTTCTATTTTGTTCACGCTATAGTTTGTCTAACTTAGTAACAAATAAATCACAAACATTATCAAAAACTATTTGGTTGACAGTTAAATATTTCGACTTTATGAAACATATTTCACACAACATAAATGTAATTATTATAAGCACTGTAATGTAGTTTAAGTTGATGAAATGATATGGAACTATTGTTTCAATTTGCATTTCCAAAACAAATTCAGGCAAAAGTCTAAAAATGCAAATTATCATGTAGTGCAGAAAGGAAGTGCAGAAAATGTGTTAGACTGACAGACCAATAAAAGACAAGGAAATCTACACAAGAAGAGCTAAAAGAAATAAATTTTTTATAAATGATGCATCTGAAATTTGGTAGACGTACAGAAGAATTTGTCCTCCACATTTAACCCATCCGTGTAGTGAAACACACACATACACACACTAGTAAAGTAAGCACAAGTGCACGGAGTGGTGGGCAGCCTTGTATATATCACCCTGGGAGCAATTGGGGTTAGGTGCACTGCTCAAGTGCACTTCATCCTTAGGCCCGGGAACTGAACCGGGGACCTCTAGGTCACAAGACCATAAACCACAAGCCATTAAACACTAAACCAAACAGAGGAAAACAAGGTGGGTTAATTAAATACCACCATTGAGTGATTTTAATTATAAAAATGTGATATTCAGTGACAAATATGAACTATGCATTAGCCAAGAAGCTGATGCCAGAATGTTTATCACATCTCTAATAGAACATCTTGCAGTAACTGCAAAGTTGAAAACTGAAACAAGACAATATAAAAAGAAAAAAACAATTCTGTAGCGCAGGTGATACAGACAAAACACAAATACATAAACCCATAATCAAAATGAAAGTAAAAAGAAGAACATGACTGCCAAACAAAATAAATCCAGGGAGGAGGTCGGGCATTGTCCGCCATATGACGTAAAAACCACTGATTAAACAAAACAATTTAATGTTTTAGGTTATTGTGCAGGAATATAGGATGAATGATTATGAAGAGCAAATTTTTTAACATTTTTAAAAATCTAAAAATTTATATTTTTGGAACTATATATTAAAGCAGGACAGCACAGTGGCTTAGTGGCTAGCACGTTCGTCTCTCAGCGATGGGGATTCCCGTTTTGAATCCCTATGTGGGTTTCCATGTTCTCCCTATGTCCGCCTGGGTTTTCTCCAGTTCTTTGGTTTCCTCCCACAGTCCAAAAACATGGATCAAAATTGCCCCATATAGAGTGTGTTTGTGTGTGTGAGTGAGTGTGCCCACAGTTGGATTGGCGCACTGTCCTGGGTGTATCTGCCCAGCAGGATGGGCATGGTGGGCCCCCCCTGCAAACCTAGTAAAGAATTAAGCATAAGACATTGGATGGATGGAAAGCGGGAAACCATGGAAAAGTCGGTGTTGTTACCCAGCTAACATACGATGTAACAGCACACTGTACTACAAAACATAGTTTATAAAAAAGCCACGAAAGGCTGACTGGCTGAGTGCTCATCAGGAATTAGCTCACTGTTTTCATCAATATGTACTGAAGGTGGAATTGGATTGACTTAAAACAGTGTATTTTAATACTGAATCATAGAAGATCAAGGAAGAGCATTAATAATTAGCCTCTTTATTCATAATTTTTATATATATTGTTTTCATCATTGGAAAGTTCTATATATTGTTTCTTTATTTTAACCAGACAAACTTGAGACATTGAGTTAAATGTTTAGCTCTGTTATTTATTTAGTTGTGTCAAAGTAAAAAACAAGTGTGGTGACTGTTTTGGCTGCCATGTGATGGTTGTTATAAAACATAATTAAAGGAGGGTGACTATCTCTCACTTACTACACTAAGGGACAAATTCCATGGTAAATGTGTGCTATATCCTGTTATTAGTGATGTCATTGTTAAATGTGCTAGACTTGTATGTTAGAATGTTTCAATGTTATAAAGACATTTGTTTGTTGTATATGATTATATATTGTTGTTTTATTATTAATATCTGACAGACAACACGTTTAGGTGTGTATGTGTTTGTACCTGCTCTCCAGCAGGGCCTCTTCCACGTGAGATGATGTGTCTCTGGCAGAAAATTCTAGACATTGTTGACTCATAACTGACAAGAAACGCAGGATCACCTTCGTGCTCTCGGTCTTACCTGCACCACTCTCCCCACTGACACACACACACACACACACACATACACACACACACACACACACACACACACACACACACACAAACACATCAAAAGAGCTGTTGTTCACTTATAGGGTTCACTCTGACTTTGATGTTGGTTCAAAGCTGCACCTGTGGTCTAACAAACCTTTGAATGAATAATCACACTTTTAAGTAATTTAAGCATCAATTAAAATAATGACATCTAGAGTTAAACAAAGATTTATATTAATATCCTAAATGTTCACGTTTGCGCACATCAATGCCTACTTGTGTAATTAACCTGGTTGGTTATAACATTTGAGGGTCAGAGATCACAGTTAGTGTGAAGGTTCAGGTCATCTTTAGTTAAAATGGAAATACGTCAAACCACAGCATTTTAAGTCCTAAATAAATTTCACAAAGATTTCTGTGTCTGCAGCTGTGTTCATTACCATTGAGTGAACGGTGCATTTGGGGCTGGGTGTGCTTTGTATGTTTTGGCTGTTTGAGATTTTTAGGGTCTCAAAGTGTGAATTTGTATGCTGAATGTTCACAAACAACAGCTGTGTGGAGCAAATCCATCCCACATTTTGTTGTATAATTTAGAGCCAAGTATAATGGAATCCAACAACAGTGTATGGATCTGGCCGCAATATGTGTTTGGGTTTGTCTGCTAGGGCCCACTTCTTGTTTAGGGTTAAAATATCTGAATATGGCATTTATTTGAAGTCACCTCTAAAACTTTTTAAATGTAACCATATCAATGCCCACCTTTAAAATTAAATTATAATTGTGATTCACAATTTTTAAAAAAAAAAGAAGAACTTCAACAAATATCAGAACAACCATCTTTTTCTTTGTTTTTACAGACATAATTACAACTTAAGGGGAAAGCTAAAAAAATAAAATGTATGAATTATTTACACAAACCTCAGGTAAAAAATAAAAGTGCATCTTATGCATTGATAAATACATTTGAATTATGTTAAAAAATTGAAGCCTGTAAGTTGCATGGGAATAGTTTAAATTTCATTAAACAAATACAAATACAACCTAAATGGCTGGCAACAAATGCAAAGTCCTTTTTAGAATAGCGGACTTCCAATGTTTTTAAAATGATGCCAATATTTTTGGTGGAGACAAAATTGTGACAGTGTTGAGGCTTGCTAAAATCTGAGCCATCAATTTGTATTTGACCTCAAATAAAACACAACATTAGGAGAATTACATTACTGCAGTTAGCACATACTTCAATTTAGCATTTTCAGTATTACATTAACAAAGAAAAACAATACTACAGCAATTGAATTTTTTAAAAGTCAATGTGATTCATGTTGGAGCGAGTAATAAGTTAGGTTTGAAACACACAGTAGCAGTGCTCCTGAGCGGACAAGTGGGGGGGGGGGGGGGGGGGGGGGGGGGGGGGGGGGGGGGGGGGGGGGGGGGGGGGGGGGGGGGGGGGGGGGGGGGGGGGGGGGGGGGGGGGGGGGGGGGGCACACACACACACACACACACACACACACACACACACACACACACACACACACACACACACACACACACACACACACACACACACAGAGGCAAACAGTTAAACTGCTGGGTAATAGAAAAGCTAATCTATAAAACAGCAAGCAGCTAAAGACCCCACACAAATATCCTTGATGGCTAATCACATCTACATGTTCTAATAAAAGACAAGTATATCCATGTGCACTGTCTGAAAAAAGAATGTACTGTATATGCATGTTTTAAAAAGTTGTCCATATATGGATGTATGTGTATTTATACAATACCTAATTAGCACACACTGATTGTTGTTTCGTTTCCACAGTGATTGGTAGCACTCATTAGCAATAGCGTAGATGTGAGGTGGCATTTCCCCCAGATGATGCTGACCATAGCGCTTTACGGATGAAACATCGTAGAGTTCTGGCATCTGCTGGTAGGGGTTTACTGCTGCTAATATAGACCCGATATATGTCTAAATTGAAAAAGAATCGAATTAGTTACATTTACATTTGGTCATTTATCAGACGCTTTTATCCAAAGCGACTTACAAGGTGAGCACAGGGTTAATCACAACATTCCTGGAGCAATGAGGGTTAAGGGCCTTGCTCAAGGACCAACAGTGGTAACTTCAGTGGACCTGGGATTTGAACCACCAACCTTCAGATTGATAGCCTTAACCACTGAGCTACTGCGCCCTGTTAAACTCAGTTAATCATTCACATGGATAGATGAGGGCCGAGTTGAGTCCGAATTTACATCTTTTATGTGAAAATATATTTGACTGTTGACACACAATTTAAATAGCAAATCACAGGATTTAAATGAGTTCAAACCTTCATTTGCCCTACAAGCAATGTAGTATTCTGCAGGAGTATGACACAGAAACAGTGTGCACATAAACCCATACAGAATCAAATAGTGAGGGGCTTTTTGTAAACAGTTTCAAATAATAAAGGGTTTATTGGGGTATTTTAGCATCCAGCTTCCAAATGCTGCAGTAAGAAAAAAATAATAATACAATACTAGCAAAAGAAAAAAGGTTATTCTATTTACTTATTTTAAAGATATGGTTTCATGTCCTACAGCAAAACAATAACCACAAAATCCTCTATCATTATAACCAGAAAACCATTCATCTCATCAAATAAAAAAGACCACTGAAGATTTATAATATATATATATATATATATATATATATATATATATATATATATATATATATATATATATATATATATATGTAAACCTTTATAATTTATTACAAATTCAATATTTCTTTTACACAACCAACAAGTGTTTTACTATTTCAAACTTGTGGATAGTAATTTCATACCGTCAGTATCCAAAAAACAATTACAATACTGTAATGAGGAATTAACAAGTACTTATAGTTCTTAACATTAACAGTCCACTGAAACCTCTACTGTGTATTTGGAGGTTGGGTGAGGGGCAAAATTTAATTCATTTCCTGATATTTCCAAGCTTTTTGAAAAAAGGTGCTATTTAATAAGTTATACAGTGCAGGAACCTATATCAGTTTACACTGAACTATTACTGGGCAGAGACATAAACAAATACATTTATGTACAAATGTGCACAAAAGAAAGATTTTGCAAGTCACAAATATTAATATTTTGACATTTATCTAAAAATTTGCAATTTTTACATGTGTTAAAAATATATCTCCTAATAAATACATCACAGACTGAACTGTTGCTCCTAAGACAGAAAGAAAAACCCAATAAGATAAAAACGTGTAAAGTTAATGAACCAACTAGGAGTAGTTAACATGTAAATCTTAAATGTGGCAAAATCTATTGCAAAACAAAACGAAATAAAAAACTGCAACCAACGATACACAAAGGAAAACAAAGTTATAGATTTAGTTGCAGAGCAGATATGTAGGAAAACTAATGTCTGTCCTGCAGAGTAATTGCAGAGTATGTGTGAGAACTGTAAGTTGTAATATGAGTGGCTACAGCTCCAAACTAATCTAAAACAGCGGCATTTCCTGCTGTTTCACAGACAGAAACTTGGAACACAGACATGATTTCAAATAATACAACTTCATTCAAATATTCCTAGTATTTCAATCCCCAGCAATGTTTGTGTGCTTGTGTGTTATTGTGTGTGTGTTTTGTGTGTGTGTGTGTGTGTGTGTGTGTGTGTGTGTGCGCGCGCGCGCTTGATGTGGTTAGACATGCGGGTGGCTAGCCTGGCATTCTCCATCATGACGAAGGAGAAAAAAAGGCCACAGCTGTTCACAATCAGAGAGAGAAAGAGAGATTAAAGCACTTATGTATTTAAATGTTCTGTAATTTTATCTAACAGGAACATTCCAACATTTTTTTAAACATGTACATACACCGTTTAATGCATAAACAGGTGTTTGACTTACGACTTTAATTACTGCAGTTAATGCAAGCTTTCATTTTTTATTTTTTATTTTTATTTTTTTGTTTAGGGTAGAGTTCCAAATTTCCATTCCTGCCCAGCTTACTTTCTAACAATAAATATCTGTTACAGTAGAAAAACAGAATCCATCTGTCTCCGACTAAAGATTTCTGCTTCATCATCAGTGGGCTACTTTCAAAAGCCAAAGAACATGGAAACTAGTTAACTTAGAGAAGTGAATTCCTATTTCAGAAAAAAATGGTTCTAGTTCCAGTAAGCTTTTCCAGTAACTTTTCTATTAAAACACAAGAGTGTGCTGACACTGATGCTAATACTCAACTTCAACTGCAGAAAGTTGTCATTCTGGACAAGAGAACTGGCAATGCCAGCAATTCTAGTAAATATAGTAAACCAAAGATTTTCACATCCTTTTGCTTTACAATGTGATTTAAGTTGAGACAGTAACATAAATGTCATTTACAGAATATAAAAATCCATGTACTGTGATAAATATCAGATAGTCTGATCAATCATGTATAATAAATCCACATCTAACATCTCATAACTTTTCACTTAATCCTCTACTAGGATTCCCCATGGCATCCAGGGAAGAATCTTTCTGGTGCTGGGTGGATAGACCAAGGACAGGGCACCAATCCATCACTGAGCATACACACTCACATACACACACACACACACTATTTAGGTGCAATTTAGAGCAGTCAATTCACCTTGAATTGATTTTTTTGGACTTTGAGAGGAAACCGGAGAACCAAGAGAAAACCCACGCAGACACAAGAACATGTAAACCCCGCTCGGATCGGGATTCAAACCTAGATCCCTAGAGCTGAGAGGCGGACCATTAAAAGCAACATTATATACCTATTTTATTTAAAATAAAATGACCTTCGTTCATTTTTTATCCTGATGACTTGTAAATGACAGGTTACATTCCTGTTAACCTTATTAATTATGATAAAAGTATTGGGACACCTACAGAAACTTTTTAGACATCTTATAATAAATTATAATCCTCTCTAATCCTCTACAAATGTAAAGGCTCTGTGTGGGTGACACCAAACTTCCACATGCCTTCATGGACCTTGCTTTTGGGCATCAGGACCTTGCTTTGTGCCTTCCCTAAACTTTTTTGACATAGTTGCACATAGTTTGGGACTTGGGGCAGCATGTTGGCTTAGCACCTCTTAGCACCTCTCAGGACTAGGGATTCCTAGTTTCCACGTTCTTCCCTTGTCCGTGTGGGTTTTGCCAATTCATGTTTTTGGACTGTGGAAAAATACTTGGTTTCACAATTGACTCCCACTGGGTTCTCCGGTTTCCCCCAACAGTCTAAAAACATGGATAAAGGTCAATTGAATTCTCCAAATTGCCCCATATAGAGTGTGTTTGTGTGTGTGTGTGTGTGTGTCTGTCTGTGTGACTGAGTGAGTGTGTAACAAGCGATGGATTGGCCTGGGTGCCCAGCATCTGAAACGTTCTCCCCTGCATAGGCATGGGGAACCCCCCCTGTGACCCTAGTAGAGCATAAAGAGGAAGATAATGGATGGATGGCTAGTTTGAGACTTGGTTTTATACAGCTGAATGTATGGGTCTTAATAAAAATGTAAGGAAAAAAATGTTATGATTAGGAGGAGTGCCATTTACTTTACCACACTCTCTTTTAGACGTAGCACCCCCGTGCATGTCAGTCAGTTGTGGCTAAGGTGTGTGTTAGTGGAGTGTTTCTGGTGTTTATACATGTATAAGCAATCTTGTTTTGAGAACTTTTGTAAGTTTAGATTTGAAGACAACAAAAGATTTCAGAGTGAGATTTTGTCATCAGCCACACATGCCATGTGAGCACAGGTTTTTATACAGAAAAAGATTTCCATGTCTTCAGATTCATTCATTATCTTCTACTTAATCTTCTTACCGGGTCACAATCTATGACTGGGCATGAATTATTAAATATTATTTTAAAAATAATATTTTTTTTGTGAATTTGAAGCAGCTGTATTCAAAGTACTAGATAGAATAGGGCCAAAACATACTTGTGGACGAGCTTGACAGATTACAATATCTTGGCAATCGACATGGTTCTTTTACTTGTCTCTGTTGGTTCAATAGCACTCAGCTTAGGTGGAGTTCAAAGTGAGAATCGCAAAATGGTCTAAATGTAAATTACATTTTGGGGAACCCAAAAAGTTTTGTTAGTTATCAGCTTTAAAAATCCTGTAGTTCTTGAACTACCTTCTGATCAGTTCTTATTGAGAATACAAACTTCAGACAAAATCAGGTAAGATACTTGGGACCTTAGGTTCTAAAGAGTTCTGTAATGTTGATTTATAACTTTTAAGCATTTAGTTCACAGTTCTTATATTTCTCACTCATGGTGAAAGCCATTCTTGTTTTTTTGCTAACTTAAAACATATGTTACACATCATGCAACACCATGTACACAGACAAACATCTGTAAATAATCTGGTCAACTAGTGTTGTGATTGTACTTTCAAAACAGTGTAGCACATGAGAAGGAAGGTACAACTCACTACATAACCCAAAGAGGGAAAAAATAAGTGTTACCCCTTTGTCTGTTTTTTTTTTTTTTTTTTTTTTACGAATCACAATTTCTCAACTTTTTTTTTAACAGAATCTAAAACAGCATCTGAGGTTTCCTTTCTTTAAACTCACTTCACAAATATCTATCACATAAAAGGAACCAAAAATTGTAAATGCTCATTATAGGGACGATGGTAGTATCAGTTTCAAGCCATTATGCTTTAACTGAGCTACTGTTGTTTTTTTCCACACTTTTAATTTGCTGCCTGAGGTACAACAGCTGAGATGGGTGCTAATACCCAGTGAAAGAAAGCAGGGTTGGTCACAGGTAAGTAATTGTTTGGCAGGAGCCAGTATTTTAGTGGTTGGCACCAACATTAAATTTGTTGCAAAGAAAATCGGAGGAATAATTTTGTAATGAAAAATCACATTACTTATTTTAAACCTCAGTTCAGTCCAACAGAAACCCAGAATTTTACAAGTTTAACAACTGTTTGACATGCTTTGTTTACAATCAAAGCTACAGCAATCCTCCCTCTATTTAAAAGTGACAAAGTACATAGTGAACTGACACCACAGTGAGGTGGAGGCACCAGGTGGCAATCAACACAAGAGCACGGTGAGTAAGCCAGGTGTACCTTTGGAAAAGAAAAATTAAGTATAAAGGAGCAGATCCTAAGATTGTAGGTCAGTGTAAGAGCCTTCTACTGAACAAGAACAACTATATAACGCCAACCAAAAAACACAAGCGTTGAGGAGTTACATGGACTTACTTGAGTTGATTAAACACAATTCTTAAAGTAAACTGTATTACTTGTTCTTGCCATATACTATATTTAATATATATATATATACATTTTTTATGGATTTCTGCATGTTATGTTTTTTTTAGCCAGCTTGTGATAAATGCTGTAAAAAAATTCAAATGAAATGAGCTTGAAGCCCTAACATTAAGTTCTGCAACAACAATAATGAAAACTCAGCAGGGTAAAAAATTCATAACTCTAAGAACTACCATCCATCCATCCATTATCTTCCACTTTATCCTCTACTAGGATTGTGGGGGGAGGTTCCCCATGCCCATCCAGGGGAGAACGTTTCGGGCGCTGGGCAAGAACCAGGACAGGGTGCCAATCTATCTCTGGGTACACACTCACAAACACAGACACACTCCATATGGGGTAATTTGAAGAACTCAATTGACCTTGATCCATGTTTTTGGACTGTGGGAGGAAACCGGGGAACCCGGAGGAAACTCACGCGGACACGGGGAGAACATGGAAACTCCATGCAGATTGGGATTCGAACCGGGAATCCCTAGCGCTGAGAGGCGAACGTGCTAACTACTATGCCACTGTTCCGCCCCTCTAAGAACCACTATTTATTTAAATTAAATAACTATATATGCAACTATTTTTTAAGATGTTAATGTAAAAGGCAAAGTAGAAGACGGCCTTGACTAAGCACAGCTGATGAAGTCAGAACCCTGATGGAACTGAGCAGCCACAAGCTGAAAACGTTTTGAAACACAGCCAGAAGCGGGATAATAATAGTCATCCAGTTTAAGTTACAACCCCCATGAGAGCGTATCCTATTGAGGTACAATCAAGTAAGGATTCTCATTTAATAATTCATCAATAAAATAATTACACACCTCAAATTACCATGTAAAAGAAAGACAGGTGCAAGATGAGACAGTTACGACCAAAACTGTTCTTTTCATAAATGATCCTGATAACAAGTGACTCTGTACATGCATACTGACCCTCTTTTTATCTGCAGACAGAGTCTCTTGTGACATGTTTGTCCAAATGTAAACCCTATTCAAGAGTAATAGCTCCCACATGTCACTAATTATCCAATAAGCCTGAAAAGGTTTCAATTAGAAGTATAAAAACGTCACTCTTCTGTTTCTTGCAATAAAACGTTTGTGAACCCTTTGGAATTTCCTGCAAGTTTGCAAAGGTTTGCACATTTGCACAGAAAGAGTACCATGTTTAAATTTAAAATTAAAATTAAAGAAATTAAATATAATCAGAATTAAAAAGTTATAATTAATGATTTTCATTTCTGCCAACCAAACACAACAAAACACTAATGTTTATGTCCAAAACACAAGAGACCATTCTTTCATCCAGTACAACTAAAACAATGTCAGTACCATTTTGTTTATGCTAAATCATATTTTCAGCCAGTCAGTTTAAGTCTAAATATAAAGGCCAAAATAAACAGCAATACAGCTTTTAAAACCAACACCATATATACCCAACCCATGACATGACTTTATAAAAGCCACACTCAGCAAAAATAGCTTTCATGTTCAAAAACATTTTCTTCTCACAGGACTGTTCATTTAATGTTCACTGCAAAGATTACAAACAGTTCATTTAATGAGTCTCATTAAATAACGCATTACTTAGCAAGACATTATTACCGCTGCTTATTGCTGCACCACAATAATATTGATGGAGATTTTATTTTATAAGCATGTGTATGAACTACAATTAAAAACTTTAATTGTATGGAACACAGGAAATCTCAGCTGTGAATATGATCAATTATTTCAGCCTCTCATTAAAAAGCAGCACAGTTAAACCTCTAAAAACAGATTTTTGTTTGTTTGATTTAGCTGTTTCCTGAAACCAAAATACTTCTAATTAGGCTGCATGTTTTTTAAACAAAAGATCTTAAACCGATAGAGGAGATATTACTCATACACATAATTATAATGTAAACAATTTGTGCAATGCAAGGCTGATTTCTTTCGAGCTAGTAGTCATTACATCAACAGAAGAATTAATTTTTAAAGTTTTTCTTAAAACTTTTCATTATAACAATACAATTTAAAATTATTGTATTATGCAGCTATATTAGAAAAGTTTACTTATTTTAGGTCTATACTTTTTGTATTGTAAACAATTGTGTGAGACAATAGTAGTAGAAGTAGTGATACAATAAATTAGTTGCTTACTGACCCAGTAATCCTTTAATTTAAATATTTGTGACACAATGTCATGTACAGCAAGTAATAACTTAAGATATCAGCATAACATTTCATTTGAAAGTGTTAAAAGGGATTTTTTACAACTAGAGTTTAAAAGTGGAGAGGAAATGTCTCCAGGTTATGGAGTGTAAATCATATCTATGGGGAATCCTTTTATGCGAACTGGTTTTAAGTGCTTTTAAACACAATGTCTGCTTCTGAGGTGAAAATCTTTACTAGCCTGTTTTTGGCAAACTCTGCCTCAGTTAATGCCAAAAAAATGCTCTCTCATACACACACACACACACACACACACACACACACACACACACACACAGAATTCTGTATTCCATCATATTCTTAAATAATACTTTATTTTAATCTTAATATTCCTGCCAATAACAGAATAATACAAAATTATTGTCTGTAGAAGATTAACACTGTATGATGTGTTTGCATCCTCTTAAATTTATTACATTGAGCTAAAACAGCAGTGTTTGATTACAACACAAATTGTTCATTAGAACAATGTTTATATTAAGTTAAATATTAATATCTACTGTTCTTTTTTTAATATTAAGCTCTCACACCTTGCTTCATATACTAATGTAAGACCCCCTCCAAAAAATTGTAAATAAATAATTGTGATTTAGTGTGTATGTTCTTACATAAATGTTGTGTCTTGTGTATCTCAGGTGTAGGTTATGAAGAATAGCTCCTTCATGCAGGTCCTGTAATGATGCCATGTCCTCCACACCAGATACACTGCTACTGTGCATCTCATAAACTCGCTGTCTGTTCAGAGCATTCTGCTTGTAAGTGTACATCTGCAAACATACACACACATATATAGATGAACAGAGGTTAGTATGAGGGACATGGAAAGTGTTTTTTTTTCTTTGGTTTTTCCACAATGTAAAGTCTTTTATGTGACAGGCAGAGAGAAACTTCAACCCAATGATTATGGCTAGGGCATTCATGGGAAGAACCAAAAATACTGTAACCACAGAGATAGAGGGCAGAACACAGAAAAGCTGGCAGGCAACAGACAGACAGAATGCAAAAAAAAAAAAAAGACAGACAGACAAGACAGACAGAGAGATAGAGACAGACAGACAGACAGACAGACAGACAGATAGATAGATAGTTAACACTAAATTAAAAGTTTAAAAACTTTCAGATTTTTTTTTATCTGTTCTTTGTTTCTCTTTACCAATCTGCTTTCTCAAGGGTTTCTTTATTGTGCATAACTGTAACTGTTTCTGTGTTATAAAGGACAACATCCCTACTGTCAGATGAGTCCCCTTTCCTATATGACAGATGTTATATGGACTTACTATTGATAACACACACACACACACACACACACACACACACACACACACACACATACCTTCATCTGTTATGCTAAACCTATGAACAAAGTAAATTTACCTTTCCATTGTCTGTACAGAAAACAACAACTCCACCTGAGCAGGAGTCCACAGTGCTGGCCCAGTACTGACCATCCTCCCAGAGCCAAACACGAGAACCCTGAAACATAAAATGACATTTAAAAATCTTTCATTTATATATACTTTATTATTTTAAAGAATAGTAAATTAATCCACATACACACACACATACATACCCAAATCATTATGTTACAAGTGCATGACATAAACCCTTTTAAGAGAATTCGCTGATGGTTTAAACACATGGAGCTGAACAAGCTTGACTAGCTCTGTAGCTCACTGCAGAAGGCAGACAAATGAACTTTGACCAATTTACCCCCCCCCACCCACCCCTCTTTAACACTGATGCAACATCTGTGTGCACACATAAAATGCCTGCACATTTATGCATTGCAGTTAGCAAATAATAGGATAACAAATAAATAGAATTAAACCAAGCCAAGGGTAAAAGAGAGAGAGAAATAAAGACTGATATTGAATAATTATACTTTTTATTCTTCTCTATATTACTTTACACCATGACGTTTCCTACAGTCAGTGCCACATAACTACTGTGATCCAACTAAGCAACTTGTAATTAGCCATTATTTAGATTTTAATTTAGCTTTTAATTTGTTTTCCAGAATTATCAAAGATAAGTGTCAAGTGTTAAGTATTAAATGTTATCATTTTAAATTTTATAGCCTCATGCTGTTTATTCATTCATTCATTCATTATCTCCCGCTTTATCCTATATCAGGATCGCGGGGTTCACCATGCCCATCCAGGGGAGAACGTTTCGGGCGCTGGGCAGATAGACCCAGGACAGGGCGCCAATCCATCGCTGGGCACACACTCACTCACACAGACACAATCTATATGGGGCAATTTTGTAGAATTCAATTGACGTGATCCATGTTTTTGGACTGTGGGAGGAAACCGGAGAACCCGGAGGAAACCCACGCAGACACGGGGAGAACATGGAAACTCCACCCAGATGGGGATTCGAACCGGGAATCCCTAGCGCTGAGAGGCAAACGTGCTAACCACTAAGCCACCATGCCGCCCACTCATGCTGTTTATATATCTATTAATTCATATTGTATAACGCTGACCAATTTACATTTATATTAATGCATGAAACATGTTTAGATGTTTAACATAAACACACTTTTTAATTGAATCTTGTTTTTTTTATAGTGTGTAAAAAATGTATACAATCAATAAAGCACTTAAGGTTTTGCGTTATTGTGAACAAATTACAGGAAAGAGGTGTAACGGCACTATGCTACGCATTGGGACTAACAACACATCTTTTCTGTGATTTATTTACAATAATGCACAACCTCGATTTCCTTATTGCTTTATTAGCCACAGTTTACTAAGAACCTTTTCTATTATGATAATTAATCGATACTACACAATTCTAATAGTCTGTATAAATCATTTTAATACTACATTTTGAAAAGTTGACATAGGATCTAGTATGCTAACTGAATTAAGACACTTCATTAAGTTGATGGCACAACAGCAAAGACGCAGTGTAGCTCTTCCGACTTGTCTCCTAGGACTCTTTCTCACATAGTAAGGCACACAGACAACCTACTGTGTTCATTCTCTCTCTCTCATTCTCTTTCTCTCTCTCTTATCCTCTCTTTCTCTTGCACTCTCTTACACACACACACACACACACACACACACACACACACACACACACATATACACACACACACACACAGCTGTGGTGAATGATTAGACTGATCTACTAGATGGCAGCTGTGCCTCCAGCTATCTTTACTGCCCCCCAACAGCAGGTCAAAGCAGTGTTTAACTACTGCAACACAAAATACCCCAGAATAATCTGTACCCGATCTTTAAAGGCATTTAAAACTACTTTCATAATAAAACAATTACTGACTATAATGTGATTTTAATAAGTATTTTAAATTTGGCTGAACATCTGCAGGGCGGCGTGGTGGTGATGTGGTTAGCACGTCCACCTCTCAGCACTGAAACATTTGCGTTCCCAGGTCGAATCCCGATCTGGGTGGGGTTTATTAGGTACACCCCTGTTTCTCTATCTATTTTATCAGTTGTACGTATCATATAGATTTACCTTGTATTTTTGCAATTGTAGATTTAGTTAATATGTTTATCTGCAAACATGTGAGATCTTCTTTGCTTTTTCCTAATGGTCAGGATGCTGTAGGATCATCGGGAAGTTTTATTTAAGGAATAAAATGGCCAGTTTCTTACTTCTCTCTTAGGTTATTAGGAGACACAGTTCTACAGTGGTTAGAGCTTCTACATTACAACAAGAAGGTCCTGGGTTTAATTCCAAGAGGCTGCATGGGTTTTCCTACCCCAGTCCAAAAACATGGATTCAAGGCAAATTGGATACTCAAAATAGACCCTATATAGTATGTGTGTCTGTCTGCATGTGTGAGCGAGTGAGTGAGTGTGTGCCCAGCAATGGATTGGTACCCTGTCCTGGGTGTATCTGCCCAGTGCCCGAACCATTCTCCCCTGGATGGTCATGAGAAAACCCCTTCGCGACCCTAGTAAAGAATTATGTGGAAGATAATAGATAGATGGATGGATGGGTACGAACAGTTCTTTTAAGTGTGAAGTCGGCATGTCCTCTCTGTGCCAAAGTGAGTTTATTATGGGTTCTCTAGTTTCCTCCCAAATTTCCAAACATTTAATGATAGGTAAATTGGAGCTACTAAACTGCCTCTATCACTGTATGACTGTTTGTAACTGTACCTGACAAAAAATAGCCAGTGATGCTGTCCTGAGGGCTTGGTTTGGAATGCCTCAGTATTGCAATACTTGTATAAAATATCAGGTATCAGATTTTATCTGTATAGTGATATTCATTTATTAGCTGTGAGACAAAGGAAAATCAATAGTGGAGGTTTTATGGCATCAAAACAAATTTTATTTGATAGTGTTAGTCAGTCTTCTACCTCTTTTATTTGTGCTTTTATTAATGGTACTTTCTTTGTTTGTGTTGTGCGTGATGCAACTGGCCTATTGTCAAAACAGTAAGTGCTGTTTCAGAGTACAGACATGTTCACAGTGTAGACAGACATAAGACCCTTATTTATATAAATGTGACCCAACCAGAGAGGGTTGTGAACAGGATTGTGAATGTGCTCATAGCTCATGCGCTTTTGATTCATACAACACTATAAGTCAAAATTTGAGAGAAAAACTGGTGTGTTTTGAGTCTGACAGATTTACGTTTACAAAAGTCTCTACAAATGCATTATTTACAGATTGCATTAAAAGAATTTAAATAAGTAATATTAAGATAGTAGGACTTTAGTTCACTAAGGGACGTCTCTGTGTACTGGGTTTCTTTTACACCCCAGAAGAAAATGTAACCATCCCCCAACTGTTATTGTATATTTCACATTCCTTCCACAAGAATAGAGTCTAACACACCGCACATATAGCATATAACAATTCATTTACAGAGAGGAAAACTGCACATATACTTAACTATGAAGACAGACAAACTTAAAATGACTACTAAACTGCACACATCTATTTGTAAGGAGTCTTCTAATTCGATTGCGTTTTCCTGCAGTTCAATTTTAACCCACAACTCCACTTGCTTAAAAAAAAACTTTCTTTTAGAAATTAAAGGTTACATTTGTAAAGTACTACTAAGTTTTCCATGTAAAAATTGTCAATTTATAGTGTGTGTCTGTGTGTGTGTGAGTGTATGCCCAATGATGGATTGGCACCCTGTCTTGGGTGTATCTGCCCACTGTTCAAAATGTTCTCTACTGGATGGGCATGGGGAACCTCCTTACGACCCTATTTACGAGGATTAATCAGAAGATAATAAGATGAGATGAGATTTTGGTATGTAACATTGAATGAACAAATGACCTTAAAGCAATTATTTTTAATTTATTAAACACAACCTTCATCCACAAACTAGTACACTCTCCATATACAAAATTACAAAAATATAGCTGTGCAGAATCAGACCATACGTATTTTTTAAAGCACTTACCCAATAGCATCTACTCAGTCAAACTGATGAGCAGGCACTTTAAGTGTTGTTATAATATTTAAACTGGGTAAGCACTCTGTAGTGCTGTGGACCTCCTAGTGCTGAGACATTGCTTCCTTTTCTGTACTGATGTCTTAAGTAACATTAAAAACCTGCTGAATTGAAAATGGCATTGTTAGTCTGGGGTTATTTAGCTGCCTAGAGAACAACCCTGGAAATTAAAGAACATAAACTACAACATTAAGACAGTCTGCCCTCTCTCTTTCTTTGTCTCTCGCTTACTCTACCTCCCTCCTTCTCCCTTCATGAGTGTTATTTTTGCTGCCCCTTGTCTTTATACAATTAATCTATGTGTCCTTGTAAATTTGTCAGTTTAAAGTTTACATAAAGTCATGGCTACTAACATATAATCAAACACACCTCATCTGTTATGCTTTGTATATTATGCGTGACCTTTTAAAGTTTATGTTCAGTTCAGTCCAAGATCATTTTTATAATAATCAGTAAATAAAAGTTTGGTTGTAAACTTTATTGCAGACCTTAAACTGTAAGCAGTTGATAGTTAGAGTAGATAGAGCCTCACTTACACAAAGGCAAATATTTTCAATCCAACAAACTGAGAGAAAATTACATTGCACAAGGGGCCAACAACTGCAGCACGGAAGTGCTAGCACTTAAAATCTCAACCTTTGGGCCAATAGGCCAGGACCTTAACCAACGGACCAGCACTACCCATTTGAACATGCTTTTGTTTAGAACTAAAGGCAGTCCAAGTGACAAGTCGTGTGAACTTTTATTTATATTCAACAAGTCATGCTATTCTGCCACAACAGTACAAACAAAACAGGCTCCAGATCATCTGAAAGGGCACAAGAATGAATAAATATTAATAATGCTTTTAAAACAACATTGTCATAAATCAGTCAAAATAAAAAAAAAGAAAAAGAGGAATTGCAAATAATTGATCAAACTAATTATGAAAACCACTAACTGTAAAGCTTCTTAAATTTAAATCAAACTTTAACAAAACTTAACTGTTAACATATTGAGGTTAAACAGTCAGATAAGTCAATGGTGAGTATTTGACTTTGCTGGCTGAGCTACCAGACCACACTTTGTGCACTATGATAACCTCTATTTGCCAACAAGGAAGAACAAATCCATCGATGATTCCATTACAGTTTATCTGATTAATCAGTTGTAATTATTTATGATACATTATTTATGATGAATAAATATTGTTACCGAGCTACACCCTGACCAATTAAAGCAACCACAACTCTTAATACTCGAAGGTCCAAATGGCTTCCTCCCAGGCAGATATGATTAAGTAATACAATAAATAAACAAATTAAAATCTGTAATATTTTAACTAAATCGCTAAAAGACATGGATCATTTTATGCTATAGTAGCACACTATATGAATAGAACTATTTAGACAAAGCTCCTGACATTGTTATTTGGGTTCTAAGGTAATCGGTACCTCCTACATTTAATGTGATCTAAATGTATACTGTATAAATGTAATTATTGTACACAATAAGATTTTTTGTATAACAACTTTGCCTAAAGAAGTTATTTATTTATTCATATGTAAATGATAGCTAATACTTGTTATATTCTGTGAGAGTGTGTGGTCCACGTAGGTCAAATATTATTTACCAAATAAAAAAAAAGAGCCATTAAGTGCAACTGCTGTAACTAGAACAAATATAAAGAACCATTTCCCATCAAAACCATTTTGCATAAAAGGTCAGAGAACTGTATGTTGATTACTTAAGCCTTTATGTGTTGCCAAAACTTGACAAACTAACTTTAATGAAATGTTGCTGAGCATCCCCATCCCTTATTGAGTGAGCTGCTCAATAAAAGAGGCGATGAATACCAAATTATTTAGTGCCGATAAACACAAACACCTGCTTTAATTCTCATCAGTCAGCTCACATTGTACTTTTTCAATTTCCTAGTTCCAGTAAAAAACAAATAATTTACATTTTAGTCCACATAATTTACTTGTTTTAGAATGTCCATGGTTTTAAATAACACAAAACTAAATGCCACTTTAGCTATAGATTTTATCTAATTTAATCAGAACTTAAATTTACTTAACAAGACGTAAAGGCACTTTGTGTAAAATAAGAATATATCATATACAGGTCCCCACACTTTTGTGATTTTTGCTCCAAAATCTGTAATTGATAATACTGGTGTTTTAGATATTATAATTGCTATATGTTAAACATTCAAAACAACTAGAAACTAGAAACTTTAAATTGGCACACTGTGTTCGTATAATTGATTTTAACATTTCCCTTTTTTCTCTAAAACTAGTTTTCTAGCAACAGCGTATCCTTTTAAAAAAATGGATATAGTGGACAGATTTGAGGAAATTCCATTGTTAATTATTTACCTTAAATAGAATATTACCAAAAAAAGAGAATACCAAAACATTTAATCAAACATCAAATCCATTCATTGAACTGTGACATCATGGATGTTAGGGAGAACAATTAAATGTCATATAGAAATTGGCTTCTTTAATTCTGTTCTGCTTTCTGCATGTTTACATAAGAAAGTGAGAAATCTGAATACTTGCTGGTGTTTGACTGGTGCATAAGGAGTAACGTGAGTCACTAAAATGAAAACTTCCCTTTTTAGTAGAAGCCAATTGGCTGACAAAAACAAATCCCAGTCCACAGCGGCTCGCTCAGAGCAAAGTCCACTAACGTATAATAATGAAGCTGGTTTACTTGTAATTATTCACCAGAAGATTTATATTGCAATTAACCATGATTAATGATTTTAAATTCAACAAAACTACAAAAAAACTTATTTTATGGTTTGTAAAAGAATTTAAAAAGTCACATCCTTTAACAGGTATATAAACAATCAGGCAGAAAACATCCTTACATCGTCTTAGCCAACTAAAACACCACATACAGAAGCAAATCTGCAAGTTCAATTAAACATCAACAAAACACATCCTGACAATACACAGTACTTTTTATGTTGGTTACTGAAACTCTGTGATGTTGACGTGCTTTTGAAGGTGTCTTTGTGTGTGTATGTCTTTGTTCTGGAATAAGTTGTGTTACTGATATTTTTAATTAATTTGAAATAAAATAAAAGTCTTAATAGATTAAATAAAACTAAAACTGAACCCAAACCCTGATTTCTAAATAAAAACTATGCATGCACATGTTACCAATGCACAAAAAGACTTTATAATCTTGTAAAACCAATAATATCACTAGTGTGAAATTGGGTGACTA
This sequence comes from Corydoras maculifer, assembly GCA_019802435.1. Taxonomy (NCBI): domain Eukaryota; kingdom Metazoa; phylum Chordata; class Actinopteri; order Siluriformes; family Callichthyidae; genus Corydoras; species Corydoras maculifer. The sequence continues at coordinate 684,873 of JAFMOD010000781.1, forward strand.
GCGTGGAAAAAGCTATTTTCAAAACTATTCAACAATATTATCCATCCATTCATCATCTCCTGCTTTATCCTCTATTAGGGTCGCGGGGGGTTCCCCATGCCCATCCAGAGAAGAATGTTTCAGGCGCTGGGCAGATACACCTAGGACAGGGCGTCAATCTATCGCTGGGCACACACTTACTCACACAGACAAGCACACACTCTATATGGGGAAATTTGGAGAATTCAACTGACATGATCCATGTTTTTGGACTGTGAGAGGAAACCGGAGAACCCGGAGAAAATCTACGCGGACACAGGGAGAACATGGAAACTCCATCCAGATTGGGATTCAAACCGGTAATCCCCAGCACTGAAAGGTGACTGTGCTAACCACTAAGCCACCGTGCCGCCCCACAACAATATTATTATATTATATTATTTTGTTTTAAAGCGGTGTAATTGTATTAGTGTTTTATTTTTTGTGTACTTATAATTGGTGTAATAACTGTACTTTCCCTCTCTGATTAATAAAACATTTCTGATTTTGACTATTTAATAGAAATTTTAAGTAAATGTGTTAAAAGCATTAGATGCTGTTGCATCATAAAAAATGTCTTTTTTTTATTTAAATATGAAGATGGTTTTGAGTTGTAGATTTGTGTTTATAATTATTTTAAGCAGGCGCCACAGTGATGTTCGCCCCTCAGCGCTGAGGATACACAGTCCAAAAATATCTATTCAAGGCAAATAAGTTGCTACTATCTAACTTGCCCCTATAAATATATACAATTAAAAAGATTAAGTTTACAATGTGGTCATATTCTAAATGTGGTCATGGTGCTAAAATGGGGTTGCAAGTTAAGACAAAATCACTGCAGAAAAGGGCCCTCTGTCACTTACTATCGACAAACACATTCTTTGACAGGTAAAGAAAATTTTTAGACCAATTCCTGTTGGGGTGATTTTAGTATCAGGGTTGAATGTCATTGTTTGTCTCCCTAATGTTTTTTTAAAATAAATGTATAAATCTAAATAAATAAAATTGTGTGTACAGTTAATTCCATACATTATCTCTTTACATTTAAAGTGTGAAATCAGGCATATGTTAATTGTCATTTCCTCACCTTTACTCCTCTCAAGACCTGCCTATTTGAATATGCAAATAAATATAAACATTTGCATAAGTCTTACTTACTTGTTTTGACAAAAAAGAATCCAGTGACCTGAAGGTGCTTGTTTCCATTGCTATAATTTATAGAACTTACATAAAAGCAATTGAACTTTGTTGAAATTTTTATTTTATTTTATACATATTAACCTATATATGAAAACTAGTGTACTAGTTTGTTTAGCAAATTTTCAGCCATTATATTTATATATATATATATATATATATATATATATATATATATATATATATATATATATATATATATATATATATATATAAATTGTAATGTTCTCATTTTGGATAAAAGCATCATGACTAAATGTAATGTAAATGTAAATATATTATAATTGTAACCCAGGTTATTAAGACAAAAAGTATTGATAAACATGTGGACATTTCATTAACTTTTTTGTCACATGAAAATAGACCTCTTGGCCTAAAAAGAATATTACAGTGAATAATTTCCTGTACATGGGTTTCTACAAGACATATCAAAGGCCTATCTGCATTTAAAAAAAGACTTTTTTGAAGATGTATTTATGTGTGAAAATAAGTCTTTATACTTCCTGAACCAGATAAGTGGATTTTGACAATCCATCTCGGACTATGCCTCTGCAAATGAGAAGCATTTTCACTAATGTAATAACCTAGTCATTTAGCTACTCAGATGACTTAATTATATTAACTTATTGATTTATTATATGACTTAGTTATATTATATAATGTCAAGCATAGACATAACCAATTAATGTAAGCACAAATGAAAACAATGAAAGATCCAAACTGTTATGTAAATAATATAGTTTAAAGTTTAAGATACCAAGAATAATCAAAGCTGCAAAAACAAAAAAAAATCAAGTTAGAGGAATTATATTTTCACAGCAATGCTTAACACTTAAACTGTAGAACAGTTTGCATATACCCTTATGCTTACTTGGACCTTTAGGGAGTACAATGATTGGCACTAGGGCAATTCTAAGCTATTTTTTATGGTTTGAGAACTTATGTGCATCTCTGTGGCCTTGCAAATATAGTTTCCAATAATACAGGTCCAATAATAAACCCTGGGTGGTAGAAAAGTGTTAATGGTGATAATTTTTGAACCCTTAGTTGAAACAGTGTGTCTAATAAAAATTAATTATTAGATAATCCTTAAGGTTTAAAGTAAAAAAATATTCAGGTGGAAATTATAAAGGTATAGGTCACAATGATTAAGTCATTCATAGAGGTTGTTTAGATATCAGTAATAGACTGTTTATTTACATAATTTCATTCTAGTATATATTCTATTAAACTGTAGATAACATTTCTTTATAATTATGCCCTCTGCAGAAGGTTTTCAGAGATTTCCAAATCTGTCATGAAACTCCCTTTATTTTATAAGGATCAAAGCCCCACAAAATGCGCAAAATGACTTTCACACATCCTTCAATGTAAGTCCCTACAAACATCCAGATACATGCAGAGACACAAACAACCTCACACAAATATACTGTGCTGAATAAAAGATGAAACAATGTCCAGGCTTTTTAATAAAGTAAGCAAGTAGAGAATGTGATTTTGACAAAAACTTTAAAAGTTCACTGAGTGCCCCTTTACTTTCTCTCCCATTCCCTTCCTGCCTCTTAGACAGGAAGCGAGGGATCAGATATCATTTAAGTCAACAGAAAACAGGATATTAATCTGAGAAGATTCCTGCATGCTTTAAAAGCCAGAAATCATCTGCCAATGGCCTCTGTCTTGGTGGTGTAGAGATGTGTACAACACTCAAAACCGTCTTGACAAAGCATTTTAATTATGGGTTGCATTGAATAATAAACATAAATAAGCAACAAAATCTATAAACACTTTAGTTGGTCATTACATGTAACTCTGTATTTTACTGCATGGTAAATGTGTTTGCTTTCTTTCTTTTTTTACTAAAGATTTTCTAAATTATTCATTCATTCATTTATTATCTTCCGCTTTATCCTATATTAGAATCGTGGGGGGGTTCCACATGCCCATCCAGGGGAGAACGTTTCAGGCGCTGGGCAGATACACCCAGGACAGGGCGCCAATCTATCGCTGGGCTTTTCTAAATTAGAAAAAGTAATATAAAAAAAAAGTACAAACCTGCTGTTGGGTCATTGAATATTGCATATATTTGTATTCATTATAGATTTTTAAACTTCTTTTCAACAAAATGCTATTAACATTAAATTGTAGTGTTTTTTTTAATGCATTTTCAATTTTTAGTTTTGTGAGCAAGGTTACTGCAATTTCCCCCCCAGGGATTAATAAAGTATTCTGATTCTGATTCGCGGCACGGTGGCTTAGTGGTTAGCACGTTCGCCTCTCAGCGCTAGGGATTCCCGGTTCGAATCCCCATCTGGGTGGAGTTTCCATGTTCTCCCCGTGTCTGCGTGGGTTTCCTCCGGGTTCTCCGGTTTCCTCCCACAGTCTAAAAACATGGAACAAGTTAATTGAATTCTCAAAATTGCCCCTATAGAGTGTGTCTGTGTGAGTGAGTGTGTGCCCAGCGATGGATTGGCGCCCTGTCCTGGGTCTATCTGCCCAGCGCCCGAGACTTTCTCCCCTGGATGGGCATGGGGAACCCCACCACGACCCTAATAGAGGATAAGCGGAAGATAATGAATGAATGAATGAATGATTCTGATTCTGAAGGTTTTATTTATTTGTTGACTATGTTGCACATCATGTGTACACTACAAATCCTGATACATAGTAGGCCATTTGAAGTAAACTATAAAGTGAACAACACAACTGGCAGCTCAAGAGATTGATAAAGAATCTGCTTTTTCCAGCTGTGGAGTCCCAGTTCATGTGAATCTGTGCATGAACCATGTGTGTACAGAAGTGTGTGTTTGTGTGTGTGTGTGTGTGTGTGTGTGTGTGTGTGTGTGTGTGTGTGTGTGTGTGTGTGTAATTTATTGCTGTGACTGTGTAGATTTACTGAAAATGTCTGGGCAACCAGCAGCTGTTTCTCCTCTTTATTATTTATTATAGCTTTAGTTTTGTTTACGGATATGTGCACTTGCAAAAATGTCTACACCACCAGTTATATGCACAACATTTAAACTGGGTGAATGTACAAGTGTGTGTGAGATATCACAGATCAAATAATGAGCCTGTGTTTAGATTTTAGTCCTTTGCATGTTAAAAGGAGAAAGGGAGGCAGAGAGAGAGAGAATTCAAAGCCATAGTTATGGGGAAAATGCCTTAAATCTAAACTCAAGTGATTATTTAAGAATGTAAGCCTTTTTATTACTGAAGTTTTATGTGAATCCATTATAATTATATCATTAAGCATATTTTAAGAAAGTGTCACAAACATTAATTTATTCCTTGACAGTAGCTTAAAATTTGTCTCTAAAGTTATTAAAGCCAAGAAGAATAAAGCATTTAAATCAATTAAAGTTGATATTTTATATTTAAGAAATAACAGTTGCACAAAGTTCTCAGTTTTAAGCTGATAATAGCCGAGGTGTGATTTTGCATGCTTTAAATGGAAAGATTTAAAACAAAAAGCTGATTGAAAAGACCTGGGTTACAGCTATGATCACTGTGTGCTAGTAAATATGTTGCACCCTGTGCATTAACGGTTAAAAAGAGTTAATAAGTTTTGCTATATATGGGCCACAAACCTCTCAGCTCTAGGGATTCCCGGTTCGAATCCCAATCTGGGTGGAGTTTCCATGTTCTCCCCGTGTCCGCGTGGGTTTCCTCAGGTTTCCTCTCACAGTCCGAAAACATGGATTAAGGTTAACTGAATTCTCCAAATTGCCCCATATAGAGCATATAGAGTGTATAAGTGTGAGTGAGCGTGTGCCCAGCGATAGATTGGCGCCCTGTTCTGGGTGTATCTGCCCAGCGCCTGAAACGTTCTCCCCTGGATGGGCATGGGGAACCCCCCGCGACCCTAATAGAGGATAAAGCGGAAGATAATGGCTGGATGGATGGATGGATGGATGGGCTACAATGGGTATTATGGGTTCTTATAGGATTCACACCTCCAGTCAGGATGTGACAGACAGTGTGAGACTTATTGCTATAACATTTCAACTGTTCACATTTTATATATAATCAGATATAACTTGCTGATTAAATGCATATAGATGTGAATGTATTGCACTCTCCGTAATATTGTTATGCAAACTCACATGATGATGTAGACCTATTTACTAAAATCCAGAGGTGCTATGGAAATAGCATAAAACTTAAATAAATAACTTTCACATTTCAACCAAATGAGGTTACCAAACTTCTGCACAGCTTTGCGTTTTAATATTATTCATGGAAACCTTTATGAGCGACAACAGTTTAGGTACAAAGCAACAGGTTACATTAGCGAGCACAAGGAGACCACGGTGCTTAACCACTTTATCTGTCCTCAGGGCTTTGTGCTGAAATTGCTTCTGAGGCAACATCAGCAAAACATTTGGTCAGAAACTTTACTTGGTTTCCAGCTGTTATGTTTGCTGGAGAAAGAATAAAGTTCTATGGCTGCTCTTGAAGGATTATGCTTAATTGCTTAGCTTGGATGACACCTTAATGCCACTAGACACAATAACATCATTAGGACTCATGTCCTTACAAATTTCTGGCAGTTATTTAGAGAAAGCTAAATCTTATTTTAGCATAACAGTGCCATGACTACATAGTGAGGGTCTGTTTGCCTTTCTTTTATGTGGCCTAGTCCTAATCCCTTTCTTTTTAATAGTCTCAACCCCATCACTCTGGCAAAAACTGGAAAACAGACTGTAAGCCAGGGCTTAGTCTTATAATGCTCTTACAGCTTAATTAAAACAAATCCCTATTATGGTCCATTTTCTAGTTGGATGATAAATACAGTTAAAAATCAGCAGCTACTCCATATTATTTTAATGATGATGTTTACTCAGAAACTCTCAGTCATGTGATGCTCAGCCATATAAATGAAGGAACTCTATAGAAGTATAGTTCTTTGTTGTTAAATAAATGACTTCCTTTTTTGTGTACTCATAAATTTTATTGCTTTTATAGCTCTTAGAACCCAGTTATTGGAGATGTTTTTCGCTTCTACTGTAGTGTAAGTACTTTCTTTTCTTTTTTATAAGAGAACCAAGAGTAACATTAAGTAATAAAAATGATCTATTTTGCCTAGTGTGCTTTACACATGGAAGATTTTCTTCTCCATATTTAACCCATTCGTGCATTGAAACACACATATATACACACACTGAGGACATGTGACTGGAGCAGTGGACAGCCTTGAACACAGCGCCGAATGAGCAATTGGGGTTAGGTGCCTTGTCCAAGGACACTTCAGCCATAAAACTTGGTGGGACTGGGAATCGGGGACCTTCATGTCACAAGGCTGGTTCTTTAACCACAACATTTGAACAAAAGCATATAATACATACAGATAACATTTGTAAACATTGTTATGAACTTTAAACCAAATAAATCACAGCCATATGGACAGCCATAGTGCAGTCCAGGGTTCAGTGATTTTATACGTGTAAGGGAAAATACAATGTGTTTTTCACACATCTGTGTGATCCATGCTGGCATTGTATTCTTAACATGCTGCATTAAGCCTCAATCACACAGCAAAACCATTCAGGACTACAAGAAGATAAAAAGCACAGCAACCAAAGTACATCTGATCTCTCAGCTAGTTGACGTTATGTCAGCGTTCCCACTGGTGGTGCAAATGTAAACAGAAAAACATCCCCTAAAGTAACTTATCTCTGAGAACCCTCTCAGTGGGTAGTTCCACTCATACATTCATAAAAACAGGACTTTGCATTTTATACTTGTGTTTCTAATTCTTTTGATTATTTTTTGCTACTGGGGAAGTTGTAAAATAATTTTAATTAACAGTTTGATAACTTATTTAGTATCTAGCTCACTCAACACTTCCTTGTGTGTGGGATTGGACAAGTGTCTATCTCAAACAACAAACTGTTTCAGAGCCTCATGGAATGTTAATAGCAACGAGACAGGAAGAGAAAGCAAAGGGGGTGGATGAACATTGATGTTCAGAAAGGAAGAATGTGATTTACAGAGCCACATGTTAGTTAGACTGAGCTTTACTTTGTTAAACATCATGTATTATGACAAATGTGTCACTACACGATCCATGTAATAGCATACAGATTCAACTAATTCACACCCTTGTGTTTGGTGGCTTGTATTAACAGCTTAATGACACAGTGACAAGGCATTATCTTCTTGAAGGATTAGACATATGGTAATAAAAGACCTGGGGCTTGTTTCATTAAGCTTAGTTTAATAAAACCCTGGGGTTTCTGTCTCACAAAGATGTGTCTGTTTTAAACTGGCTTTTTCATGGTTACTAGGCATTCACACTGGGATCTGAGAGAAACCATCAATTTTTATTAAAATCTTTAAAAAATAGTATATTAAAAAAGGAGGAATACATTTTTTATAAAACGTATAAAAGAGTAATGGAGGTTCACACCCACACTTACATTTTTGTGCACTATGCATTTTACTTTAAAACACATATTTATGAATCAATTTTGTTTTCTTTCGTGACAATAAACAAGCTAAAGCATTTACAAACTCTATTCCACATCCAGACGTGCAGCCATGTTATCCCCAAGGACAGTCACATGAATCAGATTGTACCTTAAAGCTAACTGTTGAATTTTTTTAAATAACCCAGTTCAGTTTTAATTTTACTTTTTTTTGAAGTGGCAAGTCACCTAACAGAATGCTACAGCAAAAAGCAGCCAATAAATGCACCTAATAAAAATCTAAACACTGAAGCTGTCACTAAAAAAATCTTTAGATCACCATGAACAAGTTATTTTAAGTCATTAAACATGCATCTTATGGTTTTGGCAGACATAAGGTGAGTGAGATATGTTGGAGTATAACATACTATTATGAAATTATAGATATTTAACACCAAACCATTCAATTGGGTTGTATCGATTTGTATGGTATCATCTTTGTATTAAAAAAAATAAGAAAGACCATTCCTTCTGCATGCTTTGGCAGGAAAATAACCCCCTAAGCAGGATGAGCTGTCAGCTGAGAATTAGATTTGTTTCAGAGGAATTTGTGTTTATTATTAGAGTAAAATTCCTGACCCTGGAGTAAATAGATAGTAGATAACTACATTTGCAGTTATTTGTTTTCAAGCTGAAAAATCATTGTAAATCATTTTTAAATCTGTAGTTGTACTATATTGTTATGCAATAATATATAAATGCAGCCTGGTTTCACATGAGAGGACTGGTGACTCATTTTAATACAGAATTTGACCACTGCCTTTTTAGTAAACAGTATCTCAGTATAGCTGAGTTAAGGCCCAAATCTAGAACTTGCTTAAGACATGTTTCTGACTTAGTATAATATTCAGTAAGGAAAAAGTAGCCAGTATGTGCACTGAAAGGGTACTATTACCACTTAACCTCATCACAGCTGTCAGTCAAGCTAATCATTTACTTTGATTGGCTGCCCTGCAGGTAATCATGGTGTTACAGGGAGGAGCCAGGCTTACCCTTAGAAACAGAAGAGGCACAATGACCCCAGTGACTCTGCCAAATTAGTTGTATAAAACACACACACACACACACACACACACACACACACACACACACACACACACACACACACACACACACACTCCACATCTCCCCCTCTCTTTCTGTTTCTCTTTTTCAAGGTCACATTTTTGAAAAATGCAGGCACTGACTCACAGCTGCAAACCACACCAATAGACCTGGAGGCAAGCACACCTGATGGATAGGAACCTATTATTTATTTATTGCTATTATGAAATGGTATCCCAAATGTTTAACACGCCAAGATAACACAAATACAAGTTTCCAAAGTAATCTATTTGCTTTGTGATGTACTAATTGACATGTTTTCTGGTGACAAAACTGTCTAGTAACACTGTTTGACATAAAAAATATTTTTTGTGTAAATAAAAATGTGAGTATAGCAATTAAATAAAAAATATTGTTTAAAAAACATAATTTAAATAAAAACAACTACTTTAGGCCTTTTGACAAAATGTCATTTGCTTCAAGTACTTTTTGTTTTAACTTTTTTAACAATTCTGCATTCTAACAGTAGTGCATACAGGATGGTGCTAGTTACATTTAACAACACAATAATCTATGGCGGCGGCACGGTGGTTTAGTGGTTAGCACGTTCGCCTCTCAGCGCTAGGGATTCCCGGTTCGAATCCCCATCTGGGTGGAGTTTCCATGTTCTCCCCGTGTCTGCGTGGGTTTCCTCCGGGTTCTCCGGTTTCCTCCCACAGTCCAAAAACATGGATCAAGTCAATTCTCAAAATTGCCCCATATAGAGTGTGTCTGTGTGAGTGAGTGTGTGCCCAGCGATGGATTGGCGCCCTGTCCTGGGTCTATCTGCCCAGCGCCCGAGACGTTCTCCCCTGGATGGGCATGGGGAACCCCACCGCGACCCTAATAGAGGATAAGCGGAAGATAATGAATGAATGAATGAATGAATAATCTATGGCGTGTTCTTACATTTCTGGAAAAGGTAAATTTCATCCTTAATTAACAATGTACAACAAGAGGATGTATGTCATAATTTAGCCCCAAAAGTAGTTGACCAACAAATATCATACCAAATATCTTACCAAGAGCAAGGTGTGTAATAGTCTCAACAATTTAAAAGTCCACCATCAGGAGAACATTAAACAACAATAGCATGCATGGCAGGTTTTTAAAGGGGAGGCTGCAGCACTCCAAAAATCATTGGTGCCCACTAAAAAAAGTGCAATTCATATATTTGTGGAACAATTCCTGTTGAACCTAAAACAACCCAAAAGGATAACTTGGTTTGGAAGGGGGAAAAAGGGCAGAAACAAGTGTGGGGTTCAGGTTTAAAACATTGTATTGTAAGCATGTATTGCTGCTTTGAGACAATGCACTATTGTAAAAGAAATACTTTAAATAAATAAACTTAAATTTGAACTCTGTGCACACATTATTTGACAATTGAACAAACCTAAGGTTTGTTCTTTTGTATTAAAAAAAAAATATTGGCAACATATCAAATATGTTTAACCACAAACTGTTTAAAGGCTTGTTATAACTAGAAGTTTGGCTCATTTGAATTTCATGAATTAGAATCTCTGATTAATAAATAATCATTTAAAAATAGATTTTGTTAGTTTGTTAGAAATTTGGTAGTAATTCTTACCAAAAACTAAAGAATAGCAATGTGTTGCTTGTACGTCGTTGCAGGAATCGCATTCATACACAGTGAGGGGTTTAAGCCATTACTGTGTTGGCAACAGACTTTGACTTGGTAAAACTGCCATCTTAGCTTACTGTTGGCATACAGTATGGCAAAGAGGGGGAGGATTTAAACAGTGGCTCTGAACAGTTTTATAGTCAACATTAATTATTCTTAACACTTTTTAAAAACAATATATTTTCTAATGAAACATTCTTTCTCTTTCTTTAATGGTTATTAAACCAAAAGATATCTTTAGTTAACCACGTCACAAATGGAATGAGTTTGAGCCTTTTTTTAATACATAAATTAGGATTATTTTAGCCTGTATGTTTTTTAAGTCTTTTCTAAGCATTGAAAACTGTGTGAATTTGTTAAAACAAGAAAAAATGTCCAATGTTGTAGGGTAACTTATGGGAGGAAATATGGTATAATACACCCCGTTTCAAAGAAATAGTTTCTGATAAGACATTACTCGTGTATATTAACATATTTAACACTAAAGTTTTGTTATCAAGTTAAGTGACCACTAAAGTGAATACTATTTACACATAATAGGCATCGTGCTTATAAAAAAGTATGCTGTTTTTTTTATTTTAGCTTTTAAACAGAGTTTATTGTTTTAATAGCTACAGTAATCACGGATTCAATCCAGATGTGGTAGAAAAGATGTTTTTCATACAGCAAAGTAATTTTTACTGTGACATCCATAATGACATTATATTCTTTATTGTTGATCATAAAAGCTGAAGCCTGTGAGTGACTGGTTTCTGTATGTTGTGGGCTTTCCCTTAAATACTGGTTCTTTTGTGTTTGCTTTTCTAGATGACAAGCAGTGGCCGGGTGATATTTGACACTAGCAAGCCAAGCCTGAGTGCACAGGAGCCATTTCATTATCTAGTTTGAGACCTCGGGATCAGAAGCAAAGCAAAATAAGGTTTGTAAATTTCATTTTTATGACCACCTATTTAAGTATTTATACCTGGAAGAAGAAGGATGTGGTTTCTTATATGTCATGCTTTAATCAAACCCCTCAGGTGCAAAAAGTAACAGCTCTAACCAGTCCAGGGCTCTTTACGGTGTGATTCACACATGGACTGTCGCACTAGTGACGAGAGCACAATGAAACAGAGCACCTTTCAACAGGTTATATCTACTCAGTCATCATGCGAGCTTACACAATCAGCAGCAGACATCGTACATCATCTGAATAGCTGGCTCTGTGGTAACCGGTTCAATCATTTAATAGCATTGCATTCATTTCCAGTTATCACATTTATTTTAAACAGTAGATTATGTTTTACAAATTAGTTAAACTGATTGATTTTGTATAACATTTATGCTAAGTATAGTAACACTTTATCTTATACCATTATATATTTCAAATACAACAGTTGTTTGTATTTGTATTTTTAAATCAGTCACTTTGTTTATTTTATTAGTCAATGCTTATGAACTTCTTCACAAACTTTGCATGGATGGTATAATCTGTTATGGAAGGTGGAAAAAAGGTATAGCACCTACGGAAACAGTTGTTTTCTACATAAATTTTACATCAATTTTGACAAACTTGCACAAGTTTATGTATGTAAATATGGTTTATATTTTGTAAAACTCTTGTCATAATATTTTGTTTGTCAGTGGCATAAAAAATAGGTGCTTCATTTTATTTTACACTATATTATTATAATATTAAATATTATTTTACATACTCACCTATTAGAATGCATTTTATATCTTATACAGAAAAATTAGATTAGGACTGTGGACTGTTGAGCAGATGAAATCTTACATCAAGCAAGAAGGGGCAAAAGACTCATTTGCAAATTAGCACATTATTTTAGAGATTAGGTAATACAATGATAAACATTATTACCTTTAAACCTTTTAAACTTACAGTATAAATTCAAGCCCGATTACAAAATAAAATTGGTCACTGAAAACACAGTTTGCTTCTTTATAAGATGTTTCAGTACATGTCATTAAAAAGTTTTCACAATTAATCTGTTGTTCCAGGACCAGTAACAACAGAAAAGTTTTATTTCATTAATAGTGAAAACCTAAAGCAAACAAGATGAGGAGAAGTTAGGCAAAAACTCCATCTTTATGAGAGTGGAGTGTAAAATTCTTCAACGTGCCCAGTGATCGAAAATGAACCATCAACATATTTTACTGAATGTACTAATGCAGTTTTGTTTTAAAACCATAGTGTGCATGAACTTGAAATTGCCAAATGTTCACTATAAGTTCACTACTGTGATGAACCCTTTTGAATGATTTGCAGATAAACCACTGTTGTCTGTCAGCCATAGTGTGCACAGTGTTACATTCTGAAACAGCATAACAGCTGATCATAGCTACTTTAAATGGACCAGCATCTTTTCTCTTTGTTTAACACAGACCAGCTGCCAGAAACAGAGTCAAGTCAGTGCTCATGGGTATTTCCCCCCTAAAATTAGTATAACCTGGTTAGTACTGTACTGGGTTTGGTTGCAGACAGTAGTAGCTAAGTAGTTCACTATGCATGTCTGGTTCTACAGTGTAAAACACTTACACATACATTGTATATATTAAAAGAATTATGGTGTCAGTGTAAAAAGATCATTGCTCCTTGCCTCACGACACTAACCCATCGTAAAATAATTTGATAATGTATAATATAAGGGGTGGCACAGTGACTTAGTGGTTAGTACGTTCGCCTCTCAGCACTAGGGATTCCCGGTTCGAATCCCAATCTGGTTTTCCAGAGTTTCCATGTTCTCCCCGTGTCCGCGTGGGTTTCCTCCGGGTTCTCCGGTTTCCTCCCATAGTCCAAAAACATGGATCAAGGTCAAATGAATTCTCCAAATTGCCCCATATAGTAGAGAGTGTTTGTGTGTGTGTGTGCCCAGCGATAGATTGGCACCCTGTCCCGGGCGTATTTTCCCAGCACCCGAAATGTTCTCCCTTGGATGGGCATACCCCCCCCCTCCCTGGAAGATAATGAATGGATGGATAATATAAGGCCAATCTACAAAAAAAAAAAAAACTTCGAAAGGTCTTAGAAATAATATCTTTTAATAATGGGATATATCAGAACCAATGGCAAAAAACAACAGGGTGCTGTTTATGGTTCCAAAAACTGAAAATGCCTTTGAGTTGGCTGTAAACCATGCTATTATGTATTATCAGAATTTAGACTGTCTGAGGTTGATATCATGGTTGCCAAATAATAAAATTTAACATCTGGAATTATATTTTGTGTTGCTCACTTTGATCCAAGACCAGCTCCAGATTTGCTTCTAATAATAGCGACGGAAAGAGGAAGAGAGGAGACCGAGGAGAAAAAAAGCGAAAGTTGCGAGAACGACAGAAAAGAGAAAAGCTGAGAGGAAGGGGGAACGGTAAGGAAATGCCAGAGAATTCCTGCGGGAAGCTCGGAACTTTTCACTTTGATAACCCGGGAACTGGCTCGTGTGCTTTATCAGTTTAACCCATGATACGAGATTAAACAAGACGGAGAGGGAAAAAAGGATTCAGCGTTTTAAACATGAACACAAAACTTTGTCTTGACGTTTTCTTCTCCTCTGACCCTGTCAGGACAACATCTGTCTAATAGATGCATTTCTTACCTCTGTGAAAAAGTTATCCATGGTGCTTTCTGGGTTCCAAAAGTCCGAGCGGACCTTATAAATATTTTACAGCCATCTGTGTGTGTCCATATGATGAGAGGCGATGGATTTCTTATTCCATGTTAGTTTCGGTGGAGAGAATAAGAGTCGGGGTTGGAGCCCGCTGCTTTCCGTCCTTCTGTTTAACTCACGCGTGAGAGGAGAGGAGTCTTTGTTTCGGGGATGTCGGACTCGTTGGTTAACGAACAGCAGAACGTTGTGGAACTCAGCAGAACGTTGGTAACTCGGCAGATGGCGGTCGGTGATGATCGGAGGTGCGAGGTGACTGTGGGAGACACGCATCCGTAAACAGCAGCGCCGCGTCTCCTGCCAACAAGTTGAGCGTCTGAGCCGAGCTCCGAGTCTGAGCCGAAGCTCCGCCCACAACCCGGTTTGAATGAAAAGAAAAAACAGCGGGGCAGTTCGGACTGTCACACCTCCTGCTCGAGGCAGCTCGAGCGGGACACCCTGCCAATTTCACGCTATGTTGCTACAAATTGACACCCACTCAGATCGGGTTTAGGATTTTACTAGATATTCAGTACTTCAACTTGCCTGATTTTATTCATTTTTATACAGTCAAGGGCGGCACGGTGGCGGTTAGCACGTTCGCCTCTCAGCGCTAGGGATTCCCGGTTCGAATCCCTATATGGGTGGAGTTTCCTCCCACAGTCCAAAAACATGGATCAAGTCAACTGAGTTCTCCAAATTGCCGCATATAGAGTGTGTTTGAGTGAGTGAGTGTGTGCTCAGTGATGGATTGGCGCCCTGTCCTGGGTGTATCTACCCAGCTCCCGAGACGTTCTCCCCTGGATGGGCATGGGAAACCCCACCGCGACCCTAATAGAGGATAAAGCGGGAGATAATGAATGAATGAATATACAGTCAAGGGCGACACGATGGCGTAGCGGTTAGCACATTCGCCTCTCAGCGCTAGGGATTCCCAGTTCGAATCCCCATCTGGGTGGAGTTTCCATGTTCTCCCCATGTCCGCGTGGGTTTCCTCCGGGTTCTCCGGTTTCCTCCCACAGCCAAAAACATGGATCAAGTCAATTGAGTTCTCCATATTGCCCCATATAGAGTGTGTATGTGTCTGTGTGAGTGAGTGTCCTGGGTGTATTTGCCCAGCGCCCGAAACGTTCTCCCCTGGATGGGCATGGGGACCCCCCCCTCCCCCGCGATCCCAATAGAGGATAAAGCGGAAGATAATGAATGAATGAATTTATATAGTCACTGCTTTCAATCTTGTGACATCATAAGGTGACTAAAGATAGTGTTGTGCAACATGAATATCCATCCATCCATTATCTTTATCCTGGATGGGGGACGTTTCGGTTCTGTCGGTTTCTGGTCAGATACACCCAGGACAGGGCGCCAATCTATCACTGGGCACACACTCACTCACACAGACACACTCTATATGGGGCAATTTGGAGAATTCAATTGACCTTGATCCATGTTTTTGGATTGTGGGAGGAAACTGGAGAACCCAGAGGAAACCCACGCGGACATGGGGAGAACATGGAAACTCCACCCAGATTGGGATTTGAACCGGGAATCCCTAGCGCTGAGAGCTGAACGTGCTAACCACTAAGCCACCGTGCCACCCTGTAACATGAATCATTTTTTTTGTAAAATAATGATTGATTGAGGGCGGCACGGGTGGCATGGTGGCTTAGTGGTTAGCACATTCGCCTCTCAGCGCTAGGGATTCCCGGTTCGAATCCCCATCTGGGTGGAGTTTCCATGTTCTCCCCGTGTCTGCGTGGGTTTCCTCCGGGTTCTCCGGTTTCCTCCCACAGTCCAAAAACATGGATCAAGTTAATTGAATTCTCAAAAAAAAAAAAATTGCCCTATATAGAGTGTGTCTGTGTGAGTGAGTGTGTGCCCAGCGATGGATTGGCGCCCTGTCCTGGGTCTATCTGCCCAGCGCCCGAGACGTTCTCCCCTGGATGGGCATGGGGAACCACACCGCGACCCTAATAGAGGATGAAGCGGGAGATAATGAATAAATGAATGAGGGCGGCACGGTGGCTTAGTGGTAAGCAGTTTGCCTCTTAGTGCTAGGGATTCCTGGTTCGAATCCCAATCTGGGTGGAGTTTCCATGTTCTCCCCGTGTCCACGTGGGTTTCCTCCGGGTTCTCCGGTTTCCTCCCACAGTCTAAAAACATGGATCAAGGTCAATTGTATTCTCCACATTACCCCATATCTATTGTATCTGTGTGGGTGAGTGTGTGCCCAGCAATAGATTGGCAACCTGTCCTGGGTGTATCGGCCCAGCGCCCGAAACATTCTCCCTTGGATTGGCATGGAGAACCCACCCCGCGACCCTAGTAGAGGATAAAGTTGAAGATAATGGATGGATAGATTGATTGATTGAATCATTTATTCTATCATCTTCTGCTTAATCCACAACTAGGGTCGCAGCCCATCCAAGAGAGTTTCGGGCGCTGGGCCGATACACCCAGGACAGGGTGCCAATTTTTGATTTATATTTTAAGTGATAAATAGAGATATATTTAAGTGATATCGTACAGCACAGTGGCTTAGTGGTTAGCACGTTCACCTCAAAGTGCTGGTAATCCAGGTTCGAATCCCGATCTGGGTGGAGTTTCTATGTTCTCCTTATGTCTGTGTGTGTTTTGTCCAGGTGTTCCAGTTTCCAATTTGTGGGGTTTGCTTTTTTGCTTCATGTCTAAAAGCTTTTTTTCAGCTTTTCTTCCCACAGACCAAAGACACATACACGAAGTTTATCAAAATGACTTATTTACCTTTGAATGTGAATGTTTATCCTGTACTAGACCGTGTTTGCCTGCTGCCTATCCAGTGAACATTAGGACAGGGTCCAGAACCACTAATAAACCTAATTAGGATAAACACTTTAGAAAGTTTGATTACATCATTACATGAATGTTTGTTAAAAGCTACATATGTTGAAAAGAATACAGTTAACAAAATTTGGAGCACAGATGATAAGGCCAAGTTACATTTTGCATTGTTTGTGTTAGACACTGTAGATAATACAAACTAAAATAATATTTAAAATGTAATTATTAACATGGCCCATTTTAAAGAATTGTAAGAGACTTTATTAGCCAAGTTGTTATAATTCTATTTTCAGGGTTATGTTAAGTATTTCCTTATGATATACTATTCTTGGAAGCAACTGTGCTCAAGATGTACATCTTAGGTTTGAGCCAAAATAAGTTTTTTTATACAGACCTGCTAATAGGGAACTTATATAATCTGAAGGTAAAAGAAAAGTGACTCAAACTGTCTGCATGTGTGCCTGCACACACAAATTGCACTTAGTATTTTTTTCATGCTGTCAAAGTTGTAAAACAGATGTGTCCGTAAACTTCCCTGCCCCCTTAACATTATTTCACATTCATATGACATTAACAGTTACCGTTTGGGTTCTTGGTTGAGTTTGATGGAGCTCTGTGACATATATAAGGCTTATTTGGAGCTTTTATTTGTTAGAGACCCTGATTAACACTTTACAGAACTTTGTCCTGGGCTTGTTTTGACAGCGTTAAGGTTTTGTTTGTTTAGATGTGTTCGAACAAGCTTTGGTCTCTTCCATAACCAGGTGTGGATTCAACCAATTATGTAACTTTTGAAAATTTTCAGTGAATAGTAACACTGCTCTATATGATGTAAATGTAAAATAAGCTTGTTTATTATTGCACTAAAGATGTGACATAAGATTTTATAACATAACTCTGAATGTAAACAAATATTGAAAAAAGTAGACTACAGACAGGCCAGCAGGCACATTGCAGCTGTAACTCCTGATGGGCCTCCATGCCATCACAGATGCTGTTTGTAATTTTTGTTAGTAACACTCTGGATTGATTATCTTTTTTTATCATTGAAACATTAAATCCAACATCCATTTTATTACTATATATATTTTTTCATTATACATAAATTGTTCAGTGGAAAGAAACGACTTCATAAGACCTGTCTAGAACTGAGTGGAGAATAAACAAGGTCACCAAAGCCACAAGTGATAAGTTAATCAGAACAGATGTAGACATGGCACATTAACTACAAACACAAGGTTTCAGTCTAGTAAAAACAAAGACTTTATTGCAAGAAAAACTACAACTTTTTATACCGAATCTGATATTTTTAAACTTTTGTCTATCACAGCCATAACAAAAATATATTTAGTAATTGCCTTTGTTACCTCAGAAGCCTCAAAATTGGAGGCACTAGTGAGGTTACTGCACCCCTGAGATTCAGAACACAATTTTATTATTTAACAAGCAATTATAATTATATAAAATTATAATAATTAATAAATTTTAGGGGGCGGCACGGTGGCTTAGTGGTTAGCACGTTCGCCTCTCAGCACTATGGATTCCCAGTTCGAATCCCCATCTTGGTGGAGTTTCCATGTTCTCCCCGTGTCTGCGTGGGTTTCCTCCAGGTTCTCCGGTTTCCTCCCACAGTCCAAAAACATGGATCAAGTTAATTGAATTCTCAAAAAATTGTCCCCTATAGAGTGTGTCTGTGTGAGTGAGTGTGTGCCCAGCGATGGATTGGCGCCCTGTCCTGGGTCTATCTGCCCAGCGCCTGAAACGTTCTCCCCTGGATGGGCATGGGGAACCCCACCGCGACCCTAATAGAGGATAAGCGGGAGATAATGAATGAATGAATGAATAATAAATTTTACCTTTTCAGGTTCCAGTGTGCTTCAAATACGTTTAAATTTACTGGGGAGCTTTGAAATCTGAAAAGTTTGTATAAACTTTTCCAAAAAACAGTTTCCTAATCCAGTAAATGAGACTAGTCTTTTATTTAATCAATGTCAGCATAAGAACTGTTTAGTGGGAGTGTTGTGTATTGGGTTTCACTATCTAAGCAGGCACAAACAGGTCTATTCTTAATGCCCTAATCAGACCTTAGCTGATGTGCTGTACTGCTTTTGAATCAGTTTAAATGACTCACAAAAAATTATTAGTGAAACTAGATTTATATCAATATAAATGTTCAGAAAGTTGTTTATGACAGGAGTGGGCAACTGTTCAGCTGTTGTTATGTGGAAATATCAAACCATGTTCTAAATAATGTTATGGAGCAAGGTTTCATAATTACACATTTGTGTGTTTTACAGCTCATGAGACATGAAAGACATTAGGGGCAGAGATGTGTAATTCAGTGGAACTTGAAAAGAGATCTGTCCTGACACAGTAAGACAGGGTACATGATTCGGAACACTAACTTTTCTCATCTTATTAGCATTTAGCTGCTCGCCGTTATCGCAGGAGGTCAGCCTTGAGTAGACAGTGTTTGGCCTGAACACCTTCCTTTCTGTATTACAACTTCCTATTCTCTGCATCAAATTATTGTTATAGCTAAAATAAATTCTGATCCAAACAAGTGTGTACAAGGTTGGGTGTGATTTACCCAGAAACATTACAACATAACTTAGTGGAACATGTGTCACCTTTAATGTGTTTGAATCATAACTACTGTGTGAGGTTTTTTTTTATTTGCTGCCCTTTGCTATTCATACAATGCACAATGCTTAATTTTTTAATTTTTTTATTTATTATCCCAGCGATGGATTGGCGCCCTGTCCTGGGTCTATCTGCCCAGCGCCCAAAACGTTCTCCCCTGGATGGGCATGGGGAACCCCACCGCGACCCTAATAGAGGATAAAGCGGTAGATAAAAAATGAATGAATGAATTTATTTATTATTTATTACAGACTTTTTAGACACCAACAGAAATGACATCTTTCACTAATGCTGTATATTCTAATTATTGAATAAGTATTTTAAATAGAAATAAGGCTCAGGTTACTTTCAATGATTAAAACTTTTGTATTTTCCTAAAAAATGTTGAGAACACAAAACACAAAATAAATACAAAATTAATATCTATTGGACACAAAACATCAACATTTATCATTTAACATTTGGTAGGATGCATTGAAAACAATAAATTGATTGCTTGATCGAGTTGAAGGAGTTTTATATACCTCTCTGTTTCAATTCTGGATCACTCTTCCACCAGCTGCTCCAGGTACAGATTTGACTTTTAAATGAATTTACATGAGGTCATTTAGCAGATGCTTTAATCCAAGCGACTTGCAATCGCACCAACTTGAGGGTTGGGCTCAGAATAAAGTGTCAGGCATAATACAGTTCTGTAGCAATGAGGGTTAAAGTCCTTGCTCACTGGTAACTTGGGATTTGAAACAGCAACCATCAGCTTGGTAGCCCTACACCCTAACCACAGACTTTCCTCTCCCTCTCCTTTTCGTTCTTGTAACCAGGGGGAGAATTAAACAAGGCTTCACAGTAAGTGAACACAGTGTTTATTAACTCCATCAGCACTGCTGTGCCTGGGGTCCTGAACATTAGAGAACAGAGTAAACAAAGCTAGCAGAGAAATTTTTTTTAAATTTTTTCCTAATGTTGATTATTTTAATTTTAATTAATCACACTGCTCAGAACTTGTCAATCAGGAAAATGTAAAGATCAAAGATCACAAGCAAAGAAATATAAATAATATTTACACATGCACATTAACATTAACAAGATTTAGAAACGTCACGAAAACATGACAGTCAAATGGGGAAATAGGAATCAATTTTATTATACGTGGAACCATGGACCTGTTTAAACAAAGTTGGTGTGAGAAAATAAATAGGCTAAATAAATATGAGAAAGTTTATCTGAAATGTTAATGAGAGTAGAAGTCTAAACTATGGCATTTCTGATAATAATTAGTCTCTAAGAAGTACAGACACTGACATGATTGTTCTTTTTCTGTTACATATATGTTTCAATTCTCTGGTCTGCTTCTCTGCTCAGTTTCAAAATTCAACAATGAAGTCATAAACCCCGTAAGTAAACATTGCTTACTGTACAGTGTAATGTTTACAGTTAGCTGGTTATTGCTTAATCTCTTGAGCAGTGCTATTTTTTATTTGAGATTTGATAGCATAGAAACAAGTCTATGGTGTTTCTTCGGGATGTTATGCTGTGATATTGGAAACTGGGCCATGTAAAACTAAACATCTGGCAATGTTTAGTACTGAAAACCTTGAGGACAAAACACCTGCAGTCCTGGCAGGTAGGACACAATGATAAACTTACAGGTTTCAATGAACAAAAAGGATGACAGTGCAGATAAACTTTAATTTAAGTACACTGAACCCAAAGGTAAGTGATAAGTGATAAGTTTAATAATCTATACTCCTCTCACTTTTGACAGTAGATTAACACATGAATGAACAATTTAAAAATTAATAAACCACATGAACGCAAAAACCATAACTGTATAAATTGTGAACATACCTTTGTGGAATTAGTTTCATTAATATAACAAATAATACCTCGTGGTTTCAATTATAATAATAATCATCAAGTACAGCAACAACAATATTACTACTACCATTCATTATTTTCCACTTAATCCTCTGCTAGGGTCAAGATGGGAGTGGTGATACACCCAGAACTACTACTAAGTACTTCTACTACTACTACTACTACTACTACTAAACTATCCAGTATAGTAAATAATAATAAATCTGCCTGCCTCCCCTGCTTGGACTACATGCTTAGCAGTTTAACATCTGAACACCATCTGTTGACTATTGACAAGTGATACATTAATAGGGAGTCAGGCAATTTAGCATCACCAATTTACCTTTCAGAATGTGTTTGGAATGACTGACTGCACACAGAATAGACCTATGACCTCTCCAACCGAAATGGTGTGGTATTTCTCTTGGAATTGTTGCATTGTATTTACATATATAATCAAAGCCAGAGGAAGTTACTTTTCAAAAAATGCTGCATTCTTATATTAAGCAAAATACTATGCCAAAAGGGAACATTTTAAGTTCCATATCAAAGCATGACTAGGAATGTTCTGATTTAATATATCCATGAATGAGAATAAATATCACCATTTTCTTAACTGTGTTTCTGTGTGAATATATTGCCAGAACAAACAAAATTCAGGGCTTATTTTCAAGCAAAACATAAAACTCTTGGCCTTTGTGCATTTAGGTTTTTGATTAAAAAATATTAAAAACTATGATTTGCTTTGCTAGACAAGTTTTGGAACTAAGCTACTCAAGGTCTTAGTAAGTTTATGACTGTGTGAAATGATGAATTAGGTGGCGGTTAAAGTAACAACTTAACTACTATTTAAATAATTTCATTTTAAACGTGAAAATTGTATTAGTTTTTTGCTACAGTATCCAAATGAAATTGAGACTTGAGAATGAGACTTCTGCAATAATCACCAGTGACAAAACTAGGAGGAATAAATGAGGCAGTGAAAATTCATCCTTTTATTCATTATCTTCCGCTTTATCCTATATTAGGGTCGCGGGGGGAGGGAGGGTGTTCCCCATGCCCATCCAGGGGAGAACGTTTCGGGCGCTGGGCAGATACACCCAGGACAGGGTGCCAATCTATCGCTGGGCAGCAGTGAAAATTACATTTATAAAACACATTCACAGCGATGGATTGGCGCCCTGTCCTGGGTCTATCTGCCCAGCGCCCGAGACGTTCTCCCCTGGATGGGCATGGGGAACCTCACCGCGACCCTAATAGAGGATAAGCGGAAGATAATGAATGAATGAATGAATGAAAAAAACACATTCAAACTGCGTCTAAGATAAGATTTAATGCTGCCATCTACTGGCGAACGTGATAATCACTAAGCCACTGTGACGCCTTATACAATATGATATAATATGATATGATTTATATAATGTTATAATATGATGTTGCATGGCGTTTAGTGGTTAGCACGTTCACCTCTCAGCCCTGGGGATCCAGGTTCGAATCCAGAGTTTTAATGTTCTACCCAAAAACATGGATTCAAGCTGAATTGGCTGCTCTAAATTGCCCCTAAATAGTGTGTGTCTGTGTGTGTGATTAAGTAAATCTGTGCCCAGCGATAGATTGGTGTCCTGTCCTGGGTGTACATGCATCTGAAACATTCCCCCTGAATGGCATGCTTAACCTAAAATTATACATAGTACAATATACAAATTAGAAAACCAATTTTTATTTTAAAAAATAGGTTAGTAGCGGGACGGCACAGTGGCTTAGTGGTTAGCACGTGTGGGTTTCCTCCGGGTTCTCCGGTTTCCTCCCACAGTCCAAAAACATGGATCATGTCAATTGAATTCTCCAAATTGCCCCATATAGAGTGTGTTTGTGTGAGTCAGTGTGTACCCAGCGATAGAGATGTTTTCCCCTGGATGGGCATAGACGACCCCTCCACGACCCTAATAGAGGACAAAGCGGAAGATAATGGATGGTTGGAAGATAGTAGCGTTCCAGCAGTGGTGGCAATTGCTATAAGATAAAAAATCGTATCGTTTTCTTCTGTTGTTTGTTCCAGCGTGTCCTCCAAGTGTCCTTATTGTCTCTATTCTCATCTCTACCTTTTGTCCGTCTACAGCTCTGATTCTAAACAAGGGTCACTCGGTTCATTACATTGGCAGTGTCAAAAAGCCGCAAGGGGGCGACAGAGACAGTATATAATATATCACAGCAAGACAATTGTCAAAAAATCTACAATTCTAATAATTAAAGTATAACTGATATAACTGATGTATCAGTCATTTTAAGCGACGTATTAGTAGAAAATAAACGACATGAATTTTAATAGTTGTCGAACACTTTAATTTGGTTTCAGCTATGCACTTGGCAACACATATCATGGACAATAATTGTATAAATATTTGATCACAGGCACACTGCAAAATAAACCGAATAAAAAACGAGGGAAAACTGTATGGCTGATATGCGTAGCCTAATTCCCCGCACACCCCCTCCACCTCTTCTGTTTGCCCACCCACCCGCCTGTGCTCGAGAGCGCGCACATTAAGAGAAGCGCACAGCGAGCTTCAGCCACACTAACACAAACTGCAGCGAGGATCTTAACGACGAGAACACCGCGCCAGGTAAGAGCCCTGCACATCTCTAACTCGCTGTTAGAACCCGATACAGATCCAACAGTTGGAAGGTTCTGTCTTTAAGTGTGCGCGTCCAGCCCATTCTGGGTAGCCGGAGCGCGCGCTTTGAACGTGGCCGAACCAAAGCGCGCACTTGTATAGCTCACATGATTTCTATATATCGATTTGTAATGAATTATTTTAGGTATTTATGCTGTTTTTCGCGGCAGATGGTGAGGGGGCAGCGGTGACAGCCTCCACAATTCGGATGCATAATGGGAGAGGGGCGTGTACCGCGCGCGCCGCAAACCATCCGAGCGACTCAGCCATTCAAATATATACAGATAAATCGACTTGCACACAACTGAAAACTGATGCTCAATTTATTTGCTTAATATTTATTATAAAAGTCCACCCTTTAATTTAACTATTGGTTATGATGAGCAAGTTACGGACAAAAAAGACATTAGGCGTCCATTGAAATGTAGTCAGGTAAAAATGGAAATAACTGCGAATAGAGGTGTGAGTTGGGAGATGTGTCTTGCAGGCGCGCGAACATGCTTTATATCCGTACAGTATTACAAACACACGCGTTGATTGAAATGGGTGATTTGTTTTATTAAAGTGAATTTTGGATTATTTGTAATAAAAAATAAAATAAAAAAAAGCAATTAAACGTTCTTCTAACTGGCAGGATTGTAAACTCGGAAGAGGCTCCGGTAATTGTTTAAATGTTTGTGTTGGGTCTATTAGGAATTCTTCTGTTGATTCGTCAGTAATTACCCGCGTCTTTGTTTTAGTGACACGCATGCGCAGTGCATACAGGGTGTGGATGGAGAAGCTGTGGTTCTTTTTTCTTGCCTGGAATCTAACATGCGGCGCTTTGATCGCGAGAAAACCGAGTCTACATTATAACAATTTAGCCTGGAATCAGTCATTATATTAAATATGATCACAGATTCTGATTGGCTGGCTGGCAGTAACGAAGATGCTGCAGACAGTAAAGCGCGCAGCACACAGGCCGAATAAAAATGCCCGGTGTATCCTGCAACCGCCAATCTGTATATCCACAACATCTCACATTTTAGTTTAAAACGCGTCAATAATGATGCTGCATTCGTTTTAAATATAAGATTAAAACAGGTGCAGGAATGACTTTGTGTCTACGAACAGTCCGATGAATGAGTCACTCGCGCCTCCACCTGCAGGCAAAAAATGCAATGTGATATACCAGTTACACCAACGATCCAGCTCTGATTAAATCCAGCTACACCAACGATCCAGCTCTGATTAGATCCAGCTACACCAGAGATCCAGCTCTGATTAGATCCAGCTACACCAGAGATCCAGCTCTGATTAGATCCAACTACACGAGAGATCCAGCTCTGATTAGATCCAGCTCTGATTAGATCCATCTACACCAGAGATCCAGCTCTGATTAGATCCAGCTACACCAGAGATCCAGCTCTGATTAGATCCAGCTACACCAGAGATCCAGCTCTGATTAGATCCAGCTACACCAGAGATCCAGCTCTGATTAGATCCAGTTCTGATTAGATCTAGCTCTGATTAGATCCAGCTCTGATAAGACTGAATAGTTTCGTAGGTATGGCTGTGTTATGAGATAACGGGTGGAATTTTTGCTTATGGAAATATGGAGATCTTTCTCAGTCACCCATTTGGCATTTTGAAATGTACTTGTCAGCAAGCAGCCGACTTACATTTACATACATTTGGTCATTTAGTAAACGCTTTTTTACAAAGTACATACAAGTTGAGGCGGCACGGTGGCTTAGTGGTTAGCACGTTCGCCTCTCAGCACTAGGGATTCCTGGTTCGAATCCCCATCTGGGTGGAGTTTCCATGTTCTCCCCGTGTCTGCATGGGTTTCCTCCGGGTTCTCCAGTTTCCTCCCAAGGTCCAAAAACATAGATCAAGTCAATTAAGTTCTCCAAATTGCCCCATATAGAGAGTGAGTGAGTGTGTGCCCAGCGATAGATTGGCACCCTGTCCGGGGTGTATCTGCCTAGCGCCTGAAACGTTCTTCCCTGGATGGGCATGGGGAACCGCCCCGCGACCCTAATATGGGATAAAGCGTAAGATAATGAATGAATGAACATACAAGTTGACTTGCAAGTAGAGGACGGCTTAGTGGTTAGCACATTCGCCTCTCAGTGCTTGGGATTCCCGGTTCGAATCCCAATCTGGGTGGAGTTTACATGTTCTCTCTGTGTCTGTGTGGGTTTCCTCCAAGCTCTCCATTTTCCTCTCACAATCCAGAAACATAGATCAAGATAAAGTGAATGTTCCAAATTGTCCCATATAGTGTGTGCGTCTGTGTGAGTGAGTGTGTGCTCAGCGATGGATTGGCACTCTGTCCTGGCTGTTTGCCCAGCACCCGAAATGTTGCATGGATATGACCCTAGTAGAGGATTAAACAGAAGATAATGGATGGATTGACTTAAGTATTCCAACTTGTTCAGGGTCAGAACACCGGGCTGGTACAGCATCCCCTGTAGCAATGATGGTTAAGGGCCTTGCTCAAGGACTCACATTGTTTATGACAGTGGACCTGGGATTTGAACCCACAACCATCAGATTGTTAGTCCAACACCCTACCCACTGAACTACCACACCCTCAGACACAGATTCTTAATGTCAAAGACTTAATGTAACCATCACCTGCACAGCATTGTAACACAAACCCCACTTTCAGAAAAGTCCATTAAAATGTAATAAAAGCTAAAAACTAATTTATTAATTTACCTGAACCTTTAATACAATTAAAATGTAAACACTTTTTTAAAACTGATGGCTCAACAATTTAATACAGATGTGACAGAACAAAAAAAAAAATCTGTAAAAAATGATTATACAAACTCCTCTGGAAGGTTCCACAGTTATTAGTTTACCTGGTAAAAGGTAAAGTCATCAAGGCTGGGTATTAAAAAAAAAAAATTAAACCAAAGGCTTCCTCTTTGCAAGTAAGTATGGGTCATGGGTCCACTTTGTGCCAAAATTTATGAGGGAATTAATCAGTGCAGTGTTTTTCAGTACATAATTGCAAAGACTTTGTTATTACATCTATAAATCTTAATAAGGTGAAAAATATTTATAGTATTGAGGGAAATACAGGTGTCTAAAGGCCAAGGGCAGAAACTTCTGCTTAATGTGTGTGAGCCATTGAGCCCTTAGCTGGCATTGTGTGAGACACCATTATGCTGTTGTGGTGGAAATAGCAAGATGGACTCAGGAGTATTTTAGAAAATCGATAATCTACTGCTGAAACAAGGAATGCTATCTGAATCTGTGTTATGCAGCGAGGAAGCTGTATTTTTTGTGTATTTGTTTCATTTTTCTGAAAAGTCAGATGAGTCCATGTTTCAGTTTTTGTTTTTGAAAAACTGAAGGTGCATTCTATGTGCCAAAGATAAAATACTTCCATCCACACTGTTATCAAAAATTCCATAAAATGGAATATGTGATGGGATGGGTGCGTGTCAACGGCATTAATGTGGAGGCTCATATTGGTATTTTAAAAAGACATATGCTGCTGTAAAGACAATGAATTTTCTCCACATATATTCTAGCAGGACAGTAACAGGCTTCATTTTGCATTCATTTGCAAGAATTATATAAGTGTATATATACACTTGTGTATAATACACAGTTGTACCTAATAAAGTGGTCAGTGCATGTCTGTTAGGGTGGTCAACTTTACTGAGCTAATAATCGTGATTAATCTGAAAACCTATTTTTACTTTTTGAACAATGATTAAACAAAGTTTAACTTCCTCTCATAATTCCTGCATGGAGTTTTAGTGATGTGCAAACACTGATAACACAGTGACTGATGAAACATCCTCAGGCGTGCTGAAGAGCACATTTTAGTTAAAAAAAACTTCTAGATCGAAGTTTAGATAAACGAGTTAAAAGTACCTTCAACACGCCATCATGCATATGTGTAATAACCTAGTGCCGCGATGATGTCAGCTTAAATTCACCCGCACCTGTGCCAGATCTATTTGAATATTCAATTTGTGGCAGATATAACTTTATAACTACATTTTATACGGTTGCTTGCTTATTATTAGTCAGCTGATAATTATATTTTTAGTCTGCAAAGAGGCTGCAATATATATTTTGTATATATTACCATATATATATATATATATATATATATAGAGAGAGAGAGAGAGAGAGAGAGAGAGAGAGAGAGAGAGAGAGAGAGAGAGAGAGAAAGAGAGAGAGAGAGAGAGAGAGAGAGAAAGAGAGAGAGAGCGAGAGATCAGATAGATATACTGTTTATGACAGCTACAGTTTATGACAACTAAAATTTGGTAAAAATTTGCCGAAAAAATAGACAATACAATAACATATGTAATGACGCTAAGACTTTTTCCAGAGTAGCGCATTTCTTTCCACCGCGAGCAACCACCACACAGCTTTTTATCAGCAATTTATTAGCTTTTATTCTGTTCTAATTATTATTCCAGAAAACTTAAAATAAGAACAGATCTGTTTTGTTTAACAAACATTACAGGAAGGATGACATACAGCAGCTTTCATGCCTGCACACTCTTTCTCTTTTAAGTCTTCTCTCGCTTTTTAGTATGTGAATATTCTTTATAGAATCACAACACTTAAAGAACAGCTCTTTGTAAATGCAGAAAACATGTCAGCTGTGTAGATGTATGGAGGTATGTATTTTAGCAGTTAGTTATAATGTGTATAATTACATTTTTTAAAAATTATTTAAATATGTTTATACTGTATTTTATTATTGTATTTTACTGATCTATTTAAAGCATATCAACATGTTTCATTTTAACACTGGGGGTTTATAAAATTTATGTTGAAATATTTTTTTTATTGTATCTATTAAAGTCATATTGTGCTTTGTTGTAATGTTTAGTGTTCAATAAATATTGATAAAAATACAGTTAAGAAATAGAATTTTGATTTGTAAAACAAGACCACTTTAATTTATGGAAAAAAGTGGAAAAGTGGCAAAATTAATGAAACAACTTGAAACCTGTTTGTGTTCAGTATTCTGCAATTTTTTGTTTAAAATAGCTACAAAGTGCATCTATATTGTTAGTGAAGCTGATGGGTGTAGAAATGATCAGGTGTACCAGCTAAAGTGACTGGTGATTGTATATGTAGTCATGAAACCCATATATCTCCAAAAAGATAATTTTAGTAAAAGAGGAAATTTTATTTAGCTTAATATGAAGTTGATGGAAAAAGATTTTTTGTCATAATTTCATTGCAGTTTTATTTGTGTTGATCATGCACTGTATAATAATTTGAATGATACAAAAACTCAAATTATGACTATGCTGTCTAACATAATAAAATTGTACAGATATTTTATTATAGACCCACCTTTAATTAAATAAAAATGGCTATTTCATATTTGCCCTTTTCACATAATTGCCCTTCCACAAACCAGAACCATGAAACAAGCCGAAACAAGCTAACACATTAATGAAATAAGTAGTTAACATTTGTAATTATGCAGTTATGTATTAAAATTAAAGCATCATAAAATGACAATTTTACAGATAAAAATAATATTTTCACCAGAATTAGTAAAATATATTAGAATGATTCCAAACTTTACAGAAGTTTCTGTGAGAAATGGTTCTAAAGTACATTGCTTCTACAGTATTCACACGTTTGAATAGACTTAATTAGAAACAGTGGACTTGGTGCTCTAAGTAAATGTACACAGATTGGAGACAACACTTTAGTAACAACCAAGCCAATTTCTACCCCATTTATCATTAAAGCCTTCCCACTAAGCTTTAAATAGTACTCCAGTGATTTTACAGCCTGCTTCATAATTGGCAAATCAGTTATGTGTGTGTGACTTCTACTGAGTATAATTCAGACACATTACAGAAAAAAATAGACTCAATTCTTCTTATTATTTTTTCATTTTTTTTAATATTTAAAATATTCAGCAGGGTGCAGAACAGCAAAAGTAAAATGTATGTTCTGTTTTCTTACAAATTCTATTGCAAGTATAACCACTTTTACATAACGATTTAGATATAATGTACATATCTTGCAGATCTTTAATTTCACGTTGAACTGATCATTCAGTTAACCCATCAACATTAGAGAACATGTAAATATATAGGATGTTACTATATGCAAATAAAGAGTAACTGTACAGAAATGTGTTACCTGGATAGCAAATGTATATCAATTTGTACATTTTTCTGTTAAACTTAAGTTTCACTCCTGATTGTTAAATATGTATTTTTATGAAAAACAAATGTAAAAACTGGATATTATGATATTTTGCATGTTGAACTGGTTGGTGGATTCACAGACACATACATTTAGAACCATGACTTTTCAGCAGCGTTTATCAGTATGTTGTGCAACTAAGGCTCTCT
Organism: Corydoras maculifer; assembly: GCA_019802435.1. Classification (NCBI taxonomy): domain Eukaryota; kingdom Metazoa; phylum Chordata; class Actinopteri; order Siluriformes; family Callichthyidae; genus Corydoras; species Corydoras maculifer. Next base: position 715,263 of record JAFMOD010000781.1, read on the forward strand.
CTCTTAGTCGACTGCACAGACACACAAATATATATCACAGATAAGCCACAGGTAAGATCTAATACCTCATCTGCTTCCCACTCTGCCTCTCATTCACAACATCCTTCCAAAATCAAAAAAATCAATTAAACATGACAAAATGTATGTTTGTAGATGCATTTTGTAAAAATCAGGTCCCCACAGGCCCAATTCATTGCAGGTATTATTTGGGTGTTGCATTATTTACAGCACTGCAGTGACTGCAGTCACATGTTGTGATAATGTTGTGTTAATGTGTGTTGCCAACCAAAAAGATCTAGCAGTTGGCATCCTATAGGCAGTGTCCCATGAGCACTGGTGAAGGCTAAGGCTCTAGAGAATGACTAAAACAACCTCCAAAAACAGATGAGCTAATGTCCCTGATTTTACATATATAAGGTGGTGCAAGAAGGTAGATGTTTCTAATAAAATGAACGTTAAGTGGAAATGTTAGTAGCATTACTGTGTTTGAATCACTTACCCACTGTAACTTAGTGATACAACCATGGCTGGAATGTTGCCTATGGATTTCATTATATTTTAAGGGTTAATGCATTTAAATGTAAATTCATAAAGTGAACATACACTGCACACAATGAGAATTATGCTAGGAGTTTTAAATAGTACAGTCTGCATAATATATTACCACATATTTCTAAAGATGGCACAACAGCAATAATCTTAAATGCTACATTTCAGGTTCTCCGAAGTATTTGAGATGAAAATGTTTTTTTTTTTTTAAGGTAATACTGTACAATGATTAATGATGATTAAAGTCACTAGATACATCACTGCACCCTCTTGGCTCATATTATGTAATATGACAGTGCACCATAAAGAAAGCTTTTAAAATTTTCCGCACGTTTTTAACTCATCTTATTTTTGTAAATAACAAAAATACATAGAACACAACATGCAAAATGAACAAAAAGCATGGCAAATGGCTTTACACCAATACAGCAACCCTCTATCTGACTGCTGACAACAGAGAATGAGGCTTATCCAATTCTGTTGCAATCCAAGTCTGCTGTAAACACAATAGCTGACAGCTTTATTCCTAAAGTGTTAAATTCCAGCCAGTCCCAAGCTGAATGCTTTATCAACCCTGGATGTGAACACATGAAAACCTTTTGTAAGCATTTATAAGTCATATAAAAACAAGTATAAAAGTTCTAGATATTTACTATTATTTGCGTGTAGTCTTCACACAAATTTAAGAATACACCTAAAACAGAAAAGACTAGTTGGAAAGCTGGTACATGGTTAGAAATAATAACAATATATTTTTTAGTGTTTTTAGCACGTTGTTTTGTAGTTTATGGGTCATGTGTGAACTGAGGTAGAACATATGTCTATATTGTATATAATTTGTTTTCAGGGCTATTAAAGTGATGACCTGCATGAACCTGAAGTGTAAGCTAGAACTGCAGCTGTCCTATGGTTCCTACGGCAACAGCCAATCAGATATTAAAGCCCTACTGGGCCCACATGTCACCTTGTGTATTTCCAAGTCTGCAATATATGCCAACACATTCCTGTTTTCTATGTTTAAAAAAAAGCTTTAGTGGTTGTATTTTTTTTGGAAGATACATACTATATACTTCTGATATCATGCATTACTGGTGCCACCAGTTCACCAATCCAAATAAAAAAGTAAAGAAATACACTACTGAATTCAGTATGTATTAGTATTTATCATGTCCATTTAAGGTTATAATATTTGCACTTGTCACTATAATGCTGCTATTCTATAATGCTGTTACAGTAAAACCAATGATTATCTTTCGCAGATACTTGCTGTTCGAACATCAGCAATGATTTACAACTTTTTTTAGATGGTCACACACTGCATAATCTGACAAGTCTATGTTTGTTTAATGTTGACACCGGTAGTCACCCAGTTAGCCAAATTAATCATTAATTAGATGAACTCAAGGGTAATGCTATAAAAATTATTTATTCTGCATGTGAAAATTTTAATGATTTTAAAGGCTTATATTTTAATCTTATGTAATAATGTAGTTATATACTTACTTATATAAGACTAAAAGCAGTCTAACCTATAGAGAATCAGAAATGCTAAGATATAAATGTATAGCCTACAAATTATAAATGATTCACATTCAAATAAATATTAAACTCTTAATGTAAAGCCACAATGCTCTTCAGACAGACAGATGATATTATTTTGAAAATTGCAGATTACAACCACATTAAGCCTTAATCAGAGCTTCCATTATTTAAGTGTATCCATGAACTATTAATAACTTCTAAAATTAATATTTAAATCATTTTAAATATAAAATAGACTGGTTGCCATGGTGATCCTATCGTCTTTATTATATAATGGGTCCATATTTTTTTTATTCTCTTCACTGAATTTGTGCATTAAAAATACACTAAAAAGATAATACAGCAATATTCAGTTCATTACAGCCCATCTAGTATTTGCTTATTTTAATTAATTTATTTTGTTTTATTTATTTTGTCCACCTTGATTAAATCTGGTGGACAAAGGCTCAGCAGGAAACTTATTCATAATTAAAGATTAATATTTTATAATGTTTTCCCAACGTGTATAGTAAAATTATTATAATTATTATATAGTAAAATTATTATATATATATTCTAAACTAATTGAAAACTGCTAAATAAACTGTCTACTGTTACTGCAAACTGCATAATATTATACATCCATGTACTGCCACTACATCAGTACATACTGTAAGTGTATACTGCACCTGAACATACTGATACCACATAATACATTATTATATATTGTGTACTGTTACTTCATAATATACTATTATTTGTACTGTATTTGTAATTGTATTTGGTTACTGCACACTGCACCAATATATACAGTAAGAGGGCTCCTTGGAGTAGCAGCATTTTAGCACCACAATAATAAGTAGCTAATTATTATTGACTATCCCATATCACCTACTCAACACAGTTAAAACCAAACTCCACACATTTAGTAATTAATTAAATGCTAGATAAATAAATGTGTTAAAAATCTACCTTAAAAATTGCTGGTGATTTAGAATCATGAAAAGTAACAGAAAGGCTATTCCAAAGTTGAGAAGCATTGTAGGAAAATGTTCTCCCATCAGCAAAAATTTGAATACTTTTAGGGGTTAAAAGAAACTCTGTCACTTGAGTTTACTCAGTAAATGTGGTGGCTGATGACATGACATTTTATGTAATTAATACAATTTTATAATTAATGGGAAACGTAACTGGGATCAAAGTTTGATAACCATCTTAATAAGGTTCTAGTCAAAAGCATACAATAGTTTGTCAGCATCATAGTAGGGGAAGATATTTCTAAACTTGGAAATATGTTAAATGCGGTGGAAAATGAAATTCAACATTCATGGCATGGTTGAAAATGCTGACCCAGACAAATTAAACAAAAAACCACAGAAGACAAACAATAATAATAACATGTAAAACAAACATGATAAAAAAAAACTCAGGGTATCTGCAAATCCTACCACCATTTATGGTGTAAAGCAATAAACAATACATTTCACCCCTTCCAGGAAGGCCAGCAGAGTGGTGGCTTACTGCCTGCTTTTCATCCATAAATGCAGTGGCCAGCACAATCAGGATAAAATTATCACAATGTGGTTAGGCTATTAAAGTTCATAAAATAATCTTGTAATTATCCTTATATTAAATATTTATACCTTTTTTTAGTCTAGAATAAGCTGTAAGCCTCTTTTAGAACTGTCATCACCACCACTGAGCTACTGCGCCCATCATCATATATTTATAATTCATTATAATAGTTACTATTTTTTTTAGACAATAATCGTACCAAGGCGGCATGGTGGCTTAGTGGTTAGCACATTCGCCTCTAGAGCACTAGAGATTCCCGGTTCAAATCCCAACCTGGGTGGAGTTTCTATGTTCTCCCCGTGTCTGCGTGGGTTTCCTCCGGGTTCTCCAATTTCCTCCCACAGTCCAAAAACATGGATCAAGTCAATTGAATTCTCCAAATTGCCCCATGTAGAGTGTGTCTGTGTGTGTGTGTCTGTGTGAGTGAGTGTGTGCCCAGCGATAGATTGGCGCCCTGTCCTGGGTGTATCTGCCCAGCACCTGAGACGTTCTCCTCTGGATGGGCATGGGGAACCCCCCCGCGACCCTAATAGAGGATAAAGCGAAAGAAAATGGATGGATGGATAATCGTATCATCAGAATCTGTAATCATCTCATCCCTAATAGTAACTACGGTTAGCTTTAGGTGTTGTTTAATGAATTTTGTTGTCGACATATTACAAAATGTTATTTAACAGAAGTGTCTGATGGGTCCCAAATTTATTCTCTAGCTTAAACATGACCTTAAACACACAAATAAAAAAATATATGTTTTCTGCAAGACTGGAGAGGAATCTGTAACAGATGGCATGGCCCCCACAGAGGACTGATCTCTAGATCATCAAGCCAGTACAAGATTACATGACGTAAGCGATATGGCCAAAGTCTACAAAAGGATTGAGGCAAGTTTTTCAAGAAGCTTAGAACAACTTTATGAACCAATATTGAAAAAGAACATAGAAAAAAAATATTTAAAAAGTTGTACCATTAGGCTTTTAAAAAAATTACTATATATGGAACTGCAGTGTACTTTCCTGCTGCCCATGCTGATTTACTGCAAGACAACATTAATAAAAAAGTTAATATGATTCCAACATGGCTGAACCCTGTTATCACTTGTAATGATTACTCTCATTTATTGACTTCAGTCAAGCACACATGCTCACAATGCAAGTTCCCAGTCAGTAATTCAATACCAGATTACATTAGCATGATAAACAAAGCAAAAGAAAAGAAACACATGACTCTCTGTTTGACACCAATATTCATAATGTCTGTTGAGTTACTCAATAACCCAGGGCATTGTTTGAGTTAAAGCCTGCCATGCGTGTGTGTAAGAGTATGTCTCCAAGCATTTGTATGCTGTGTGCAGCTAAGTGTGCACAGGTGGACCAGGCTATAAAAGCCTACACTAAATATTGTTCAAAGTGGACAGAGAAGGAGATAGCACAAAAAATCATTGAGAGCACTTCTAAAACATAAAAAAAAGACTGAAAATCTAAAAACCTACACAGTGTACAAATCCAGCAATAACTGTTGCATAATATTCTCATTAAATGTACGTGTGGCAAAACATACCAGTGTAAAATGTAATTAAATTGAAAGTGAGATCTCTAATAAGAATATTACTCTATTTTGTCATTCAAAATTCAAATATTTTGAATCAAACTAAAGCAAAAGCACATAGTGTTTGCATCAATCACAAGGAAATGTTTACCAGATTTTAAATGAACGTTAGAGTAAAATCAATTCTTTTTCTATGTCTTCATGAAAGTAACATTTTCATTTAAAGAACATCCACTGAATCCCCTAAATTGACTTTATACCAATTTATATTGTATAATAATTGTGGTCATAAAAATAACAAAAAGTAGTGTACGTTTACATTTGGTCATTTAGCAGATGCAAATATCCCATCTTGGTCAGAGCACAGGGTTAACCACAGCATCCCTGGAGCAATAAGGGTTAAGGGTCTTGCTCAAGGATGCACATGGGTAACTTCAGTGGACCTAGGATTTGAACCCACAACCTTCTGATTGAGAGCACAACCACTGAATTACCACACCTTCCTGTTCTCCTTATTTATGTAATTATCTAATCAGCCAATCTTGCGGCAGTAGTACATTTTATTCAGTAAAGCATAAAATTCAGGTCATGTTCACATTAACTCTCAGAATGGGGAAAAGTGATTTTGTCTGTGATGTACATGTTGATGTTTTTCCCTCAATCGTTGACACATGTCTGTAGAGTTTATTTAGCATAGTGCAGTAAAAACTGAGAGTACTCTTTTGAGAAACTTCTATAACTAAAATTGAAAGAAGCTTGAAAACATATAATGCCTATATGTAAAAAAAAAACAATAGTACAATTACTGTTCCTTATCAGATTTTTTCACTTATACATAAACAATTGGAGGGGGAAAAAACGTCTTCTTATAAATAAGGGCGAACATCTGTGAACATCTTTATACAAATCCACACTGTTGCTTGGATTACCACAACATTCAATATACTTATTCCTTGGAAACCCATGAAGGATACTATATACTCTTTACAACCACCAAGAAGTGGCTCAAGATGTCTCACCACCTCTATTTGTTTCGGGCAGTAACACCAGTGATGGCCAAGGATGGTTAATATTATAAGCAGTGTGTATGAGCCGAAACTTATATTTAGGTGATGTGGAGAGGTTTTGGTTGGTGTTTTTGAGCAAACATGTATATTAAATTATGTAAGAAAAGCAAACGAAGTGTAAAATGTGAATGGCTACTATGGGTATTATGGGTAACTATCAGGCACCGTGGGCTTCAATCATCTCCTTTGGCATTTCCTTCCAGGATGCTTTGTCTCTCTGTGATTAGGCCAAATTTTCTGCTCTACTTTCCCTTATTCTCATCTAGCACTCTTCCTTGCACTTGCTCTCTTTCTTTTGTAAATATTAAATAACTGTACACTAGACATATGCATCATACACTCAGAGAATTACTCTATTGTCTTCGAATCAGCAATGAAGCTATTATTCATTTTCATTATTTATTATTTATATCAATGAAGAAGCTATCAGAATTTAAAGATGACTGATTCATATCTTCACATATACATGGCTGCACATGCAAGTATCAGAATATAAATGTTTAACAAAGTCTTCTTTATCTTCATTTATCTTTCTCTATCTCTCTCTGTCACACACACACACACACACACACACACACACACACACACACACACACACACACACACACACACACACACACACGGTAAAAGATGACTGAGTAGACAAGACAAGCTTTCATTCTTCCTTACATTTCCTCCCTCTCTACTGTTTGTTTCTTCCTTGTCTCTTCAGTGTCTCTGTCTGCCTCTGTACTTCCAGCTCTGAATTACTGTCTGTTGTCATAGCTTTCTTTCTGTCATTCCTTGCTGTCTTGTTAGATTATAATTTCTTGTCGTCACCAGTACATTTTTACATAATTTTTTTTACAAGATTTACATACATTTACCAATGCAAACTACTGATTTACACAGCATGTTTTCTTAACACATCATCATGACTGGGATGGCATGATGAATAAGGTATGGCACATGAATAATGAAGCTGATTAAACTGTTTCAACCAGAAACATGTTATTAAAGTTATTTTTATTAAACATTGCTATTATTCTTTGAAAAAGCTCTTTTGGAATAAGACAATTTTAATTAAGTGATAATATATTAATAAAGCTGTTTTATTAGGTTAATGTTTAATTAAGTCTATGATTACCTTCGGTTTTTGGGTGAAGCTTCTTTGTTGGCAATGAGCCTACATAAAGGGTGTGTACACACCAACTTCCTATAATGTTTTGTTTTATTTTGTTTTATGTATTTATAATTATTGCATCTACTGCCCATATGTCTGATAAATATAATAATTTAATTTAATATTAGTCAAATTTAGGCTGCTTTTTATTTATCTATAATAGATAACAAAGTACGTTGCCATTCATATTAATGGAAATTTAGATAGACAGTCATTTTTGTAATATAAACATTGTTACATGATATGCAGTGTAATGTTAAAAAAAAGTCAAATTTATGTAAATACATGTAAATTCTATATTTAAAATAGCCGTCATTTGTTTATTGGGTAGAGGCATATGATAAAAAATACTGCTTATTGAGGAAAGCTGTCATATGTTAATATGAGTTCATTATTTTTGTAATTCGGGACATTTTGCCCTGCCCTGCACAGACTGTGTTTGGTCACTGGAATAGCAGACTATGCTTGCTTATGGTGACAATGGAGATCACCTCTTTTGTTTTCTGTAAGATATACGCACACACGTGCGCAGCAAAGAACAAAAAGCAAGTCATTATTGAAGTCACTATTGTGTGACATTGGAAGTATTGTGAATGTGTTTGCCTTGGTCATAATGTTTGATGCAAACATTTCGACACCCCTAGACAAAAAACACAATATATGGCCTTTTCAATTAAGTAAATACATTTAATACAAAAAACAAACATATACACATTTTAATGCACAGCTGTTTTTTATTAGATATTTCTGTACGTTAGTGAGTTCTGGTGAGGAAAATATTGTTTTGTAGGACAGGCAGAATTTGGTGAGATTTACCATGGTCTATTATCTTCCACACCCAAGATCTGTTAAATCTGGGCTGTTGGACTGTAATGTTGATGCTGTACAAAATTGATTTGGTGACATTAGACTGAATCTTAAAGCTATGTGCATATAAATAATGGCCAAACAAGCACTGTTGGGCAGTCATAACTTTGTTTTTAAAAATTATAGATGCTTTATTTTTTTGACATGTCTTAATATTATTCTGCCTTGGGAGGCGACATTGGAAGGACATGGTACTACCCCAGAACCATAGTGGGATTGGAGTGCTTTGACTGCTCAATTTTGGAGTCATTCCTGTTTGAATAATCACCATCTCTAAATCACATTAACATTCCAATGGTTCACATAAACAATTTTGAAAACTAATTGTGCTAGTCTTTTATTTATTTTTCACATTTTTTGTATCACTAGATCAGCTCACAATGATAAGTGTTAACACTGAGGTCAATGAGAAAATTTCTAATTAGTATCAGACTACCAGACATATCTTAAGTGCAACCAACTTTGAACAATTTTTTATTTAACTTAGTTATATTAACTAAGTAGACCAAATAAGAGCATCTAAAAGAGTCTAGTACAAGTGGTGGCTCAAATTATTTTTAAGAATTTAAGAATCTGATTTTGTACTTGCCATTTATTGAAAAAAGAGACAGAGAGAGAGAGAGACATGCATCAGGTGCACAAATCATTCCTGTTGCTATGGCTGCCACTATTCGTTTGCCTATTACTCTTCTCTTTAAAATTTCTAATGATGTTCAGTGACACGGTGTAACTCGGAAGTATTTAAAATGTGGATTTTCTGTCATTGAGGACAAGTTTCTCAGTTTCTCAAAAGAATAGCTCTTAAATACATGTTGCACACATATGTTTAAATGGGTTTTTGAAGGCTATTTTTTTTACAATTAAATTTGTTTGGTTTGTATTCTATAAAAGTGGGTAATGACTTAATGACTATGAGAAAATGTGTTTCCCAGACCAATTTAGAACCTCTGATCTTTGTACATGTGATGTAAATCACTAAACAGTCTCCAAATTAAATAGATAATTGAAAAATGCAGTATTTACATGAGAACACCTGCTCATTACTACTTTTAATAATGCATCATTTCACATTTGCTTCTTCCAGTGTTCCAGAAATCTAAGACATTATGGGAGGAAAACTCAGCAAAAAGAAGAAGGGATACAATGTTAATGACGAGAAGGCAAAAGACAAAGATGCCAAAACAGATGGCGCTGCAGCGGAGAACGAAACTCCTAAAGACAACAAAGATGAAGCTACCCCTTCCAAAGAAACCAACGAGACAGCAAATGACACTGCAGCAACCCCAAAAGATGCTGCACCTGTTGCAGATAACAATGCAACTGTTTCAAAGGAAGCAGAAAAGAGCACCACCCCAGTGGCTAAAGAGGAGAAATCAGTGGCTAGCACCACAGCAGCATCCAACACCAAGAATGCTGAACCAGCTAAGAGTCCAGAATCAGCTCCATCCAAGGAAGATGAAATTTCTTCAGCAAATGTGAAAGAACCTGCAAAAGATTCCAATCCGGCTCCCAAAGAGCCTGTTCCAGCAAAGGATCCCACCTCTGCAACTGAGACCAAGTCTGATGCTGAAGCTAAAAAGACTGAAGCCCCACCAACCAAAGGGCCTGCTTCAGCAGAACCTCAAACCGCTGAGAACAGCTCTGCACCAAGTAAGGAGCAGGCGGTTGCTGTGCAAGATTAATGGACATAAGAAACAAAAAAAAAGGTTAAAAGTACATGATCAAATGAATCAGTGGCTCGACACCCACCCATTTTTAATTGATATCTGTCATAATACTTAAACATCATGATAAGGCCTAATAATACTGACTTTGACAATGTCTTAGCAACTGATGGTAAACGTGGTGGCTTTCTAGAAGCATTGTGTTCTGATCATATGAATAAGAGTTATTATGGTATTAAATTTATAAATGAGTTGAAGACTTTGGTAGCGTTAATTTATTGTCAGAGTTATTATTGTTATTTTTTTTATCATTAAAAAAAATATTAATCTAACACGATCCCTAGATCAAAATCTTTTTATGTCTCTTTATCTCTTTCTATTTTTCAACTTTTCATTCAGCACTCTGATGTATTGGGGACTAAAGAGTGCCACTATGCTCAGTCCTCCTACTTTTCTTGCACCCTCTCGTTTTTAAATAACAGTGCTACTGTAAGTGCGTGTACATGTGTGCGAGTGTAAGAGTGTGTATGTGTTGAGTCTTGCATTCATATCTCCTCTTTGCACATGTGCGGCTTGTGATTGGTGACTTGCAGTGCTTGTGTTTTGGCCTCTGTTCTCTACAATTTCCTGACTTTGTAATGCCTTTCATTGATCTCCTTTTGATTGTTGTGATATGAAGTGTGTAAATCACAATGTAATTCACAAAAACACACACAGTAAGAGACTATGTTGTATTGAAAGGTCTTGAAGCATTTAAACATTTGTGTATTTTTGCAGTGTTTAATTGTTCATTAGTGATGTTAAAGAAAAAGCTAAAGACTGGGCTGCAGACCATTTTAACTCAAGCCAACTATAAGTTAAATGAACTTTCCCAAATATTACAAGTGTATGTATGTGTGTGTGTGTGTGTGTGTGTGTGTGTGTGTGTGTGTGTGTGTGTGTGTGTGTGTGTGTGTATGTGCGCGTGTGTGTGTGTGTGCGTGCGTGCATTGTAACTTGCATGTCACTTCCTACCGAGGCGCCCTGTAATGTATATTGGTTGCTATGAAAATTTTCAACAGATGCACGAAAAAGCACAGTCACTCTGTTTCTCTTTGTCTCTTTCTCTTGTAACCCATCTTGTATCATTGACACAGAACGTAAACTGGATGATTTAAGTTTTTATGTTCTTGTATAGGTGGAAGAACAAAAATAAAATGTAAGAAAGTGACTGCAATTCCAGATTATTGTGTAGTCATGTCTTTGTTTGGTGTTGTGTCTGAATTTTCTGCTGCTTTTACAACAGCAATTAAAACATGGTGATGCTTGAAAGTTTGCACACTATTTTAAACCTTCTGCAGTTAGTCTAAATTAGATAAAGAGAAACAAATTTATTAATTCATTCATTATTTTCCGCTTTATCCTCTATTAGGGTCGCGGTGGGGTTCCCCATGCCCATCCAGCGGAGAACGTTTCGGGCGCTGGACAGATAAACCCAGGACAGGGCGCCAATTCATCGCTGGGCACACACTCACACAGACACGCACCCATGTATTTGGACTGTGGGAGAACCCGGAGGAAACCCACGCAGACACGGGGACCGGGAATCCCTAGTGCTGAGAGGCGAACGTGCTAACCACTAAGCCACCGTGCCGCCTACAGAGAAACAAATTGAACAAGAGAAAATATTACACATGGTTACAAATTTATTTAACAAAATAATCCAATTTTAACTATCTGTAAGTGGCAAAAATGTATACTCTTTGCTTTTGGTACCTGGGTCGATCCCCTTGTGCATTAATAACTGCAACTAAATGTTTTTAGTGATTATTGATTAGTTCTTAACTCGGTTATGTTGATGGGTTTTCTCCCTAATAAACTGCTTGTTTCAGGTTGTATAGGGATGTTCTGCAGCTTTCAGACAAATGCCATGACATTCTTTTAACAATTTATTCCATATTCATTTAATATCCTTTTTTTGCTTCATCAGTGATGTCAAACTGTCCTGGTCCATATAAAGAAAAACAGGCCCAAGACATAATATTTTCACCGCTGATTATCAATAACCATCTGGCTTCTCCATGTTGCCATGATGGGGTTCAACAGACATGTTTTATGTAGTCAGATTGTAATAAACCATTGTTTTTCAAATATATCAGAACACCCACTAATGCCTGATTGTCATCCCACTTATTCAAAATAGCTGAATAATTTTACCTACAAATAATCTGTTAATTCAAATAATTCTACTAATCCTGCTACGGTTTACATACTTTTGACATTAACAGATATGTAATATTGAATAATATACCTTAATAAATGTTTTGAATAGTTTGTTTTGTTCAATACAACTTACTTGCCTACTTTTACAAATACAATAAATCCAAAACCTTTAGGAAAAATAGTGTAAAAGTAGTGTAAGAATTTATTGATGGAGTGCCACACTGTGTTAACTCTGATCTTCATGTCTATCACAGTAGCATGAGAGTGCTTGATGGTTATGCATATCTTGATGTCATCACGTGATAAAATGTCACACCACCTTCAGGTGAGTGAAGCAGAGACAAGCTAGGTAGGCAGGTAAGCTTAATTTAAAGGATATTTTAATAAGCAAAACCAACAACAAGAAAGGAATGCATTCACACATTGACTGGACATAACTGACGATCTTTCGAACAACATAGGGATAAGGAGGGCTTATAAACCCAAAATGAATACACAAGAAGGGCAAACACAATAAACCATAATCAACAAAGTCTAATTACTAATTAACTCAACACAAGCAACGATTAAGTCAATAAACCAATACTACTACAAAACACAGTTAATGAGGGAGGGCAGCGTGCAGTTTGGTATTACTTTACTTTTTTTCCTTAATTTTATTGGGTATATTAAAATTAAAATAGTCTAGAAATTAATGAAATACAGTCACATTGCTACTAATTACTGTACTTGACAATGAGTTTACACTGAAAGCTAGACTGCTCAGACTACAGTATTTAATGATATTGCCACCAGTTGTCTAACTTACTGACTCAACAGTGCTGTTCTATTGCTTGAAGGTCACTTTCAATAAAACACCTTCAAAATGTAATATTTTTAAGCTCTTTAACATACAATTTAACATACAATTATGCACACACACCCACACACACACACACCCACACACACACACACACTTCTACTGTAACAACAAAGTGCACTCAGTAAACTATTTGTTATTTTATTGTGCAACTAATTTAACTGCATTTAAAACCAAGCAATAAAAAGCATGCAGAAATAAAAGCTTGTAAAAAAAACCCTGCACTTAACAAAACCAGCATTAACACAAGCAATGAACACATTAAAAATAGAACACAAACAATAACGATAAAAATAGATTACTCTTAATCATTTGTAATGTAATTAACAAAGACATGTACAGAAGATACCCAAACAAGTGTCTGTATGTGCCTGTGTGCACGTGTGGTGAAAAAAAAGTATTAGTGTTCGTATAGGGGAATTGGTGTAATTTACATTTTAGTATCACTAAAGATGTTTTTTTGGGGTAAAATCCACCCACCAAGCATCCATTCCTGCTGCTTCTAAAGAGTCCCTCTTTGGATGAATTCAGTGGCTGTCATTAGTAGTCTGCATTTCTATGGTAACAAAGCTATCACTGTGTACATGTGCTTGTGAGGCAGGTGTGCTTAATTTTAAAACAACTGTTTATTATACTAAATTGTCATTGAAAATATAAATGCAAGCTTAAACTTACATTTAACATGCATCATTAGCATAGGAATTATATTGCTTTATTATGTTTAAATTATTTGTATATTTAATCATGCACTGATTTTTTGGAAAAAAAAATGTGTTGATTTTTTAAAACATTAAATATGCAATCATGTGTTTCATTTGTAATTATTTCACAAGTTTGTATTTTGCTAATATGAATGAACAATAATATTAGCAAAAATATGTTTTTGGCTTTAAAATGATTAAATTAATGTTGAAGGTGTGAGGAATTGCATAATAGTCTAATTATACTAATTAGTATAACATTAGTATATAATCTATGTGAATTACATGGAAATATTCATTTATTCATTATCTTCCGCTTTATCCTCTATTAGGGTCGCGGTGGGGTTCCCCATGCCCATCCAGGGGAGAACGTTTCGGGCGCTGGGCAGATAGACCAATAGGGCGCCAATCCATCGCTGGGCACATACTCACTTACACAGACACACTCTATATGGGGCAATTTGGAGAATACAATTGACTTCATCCATGTTTTTGGACTGTGGGAGGAAACCGGAGAACCCGGAGGAAACCCACGCAGACACGGGGATCCACCCAGATGGGGATTCGAACCGGGAATCCCTAGCGCTGAGAGGCGAACGTGCTAACCACTAAGACACCTTGCCCACATGGAGATTTTGTCACAGGTATATAAAACCAAGCACCTTGCCACATAATTGTCTTTAAATTAGTGGCAACAGTTAATATGAAGCTTTTATTAGACTTTCCTCGAATACATAATGCAAGGTTGGGTAAGTTTGTAGAAGAACTAGAATAGAGATTTCAAGCGGGCGGCACGGTGGCTTAGTAGTTAGCACGTTCGCCTCTCAGCACTAGGGATTTCTGGTTCGAATCCCAATCTGGGTGGAGTTTCCATGTTCTTCCTGTGTCCGCGTGGGTTTCCTCCGAGTTCTCTGGTTTCCTCCCACAGTCCAAAAAACATGGATCAGGTTAAGTGAGTTCTCCAAATTGCCCCATATAGAGTGTGTTTGTGTGAGTGAGTGCGTGCCCAGCAATAGATTGGGAAACGTTCTTCCCATGGGCATGGGGAACCACCCCGTGACCCTGGTAGAGGATAAAGCGGAAGATAATAAATGGATGGATGGAGATTGCAAACCAGGTTCGTCCACAATTAGTGTCTGACTTAAAAAAAGCTTTTTTTTATGAACAAACATTCCCACAGAAACATTCAAAACTTGTCATTACCTTCGTTAGGATGATACACTTTAAAAAGTCTACCTAAGTACATGCATTTTATGTCTACATAGCCATGTAGTTATAATTTATTAAGAATGAGCCCTGACATTGTTTTGCTGAAACAGAAATTAAGGTTTTGAGAAAATACATTGTCTTCATGGCAGCACATTTCTCAGAAATACCTAAATACCGTATTAATTGTACCTTTACATATATGCAAATCACCTTATGCAATGGGCACTGATGCACCCCATAACTGATGCTGTTTTTTATGCTTTTTTAACTATGACATATAAAATCCAATGATAGAAAATAGAAAAAGTAATACAATATATAAATAGAACAAGATTTCTATTTTTAAGGATGAGGAGCAGAACAGAGCTGGAACTGGTGTTAACCAAGAAGTGAAGGAGTTAGTGTGTATTGAGCAGTTTTGACCATAGTCAACATAATGTGTATGGTACATTAGAGTGTGCTTGTATGGAGACTAGCATAGCTAATTAATCTATACTTCTGTGCAGATTAAAGAAATCTCAGGGTTTGCTTAGTGTCATTTAGTGTTGATTGATCTAAAAAGCCAGGTTTATCCAGGTATATTACAAATATATCCAGTTTTGTTTTAGTACAGGAGGTTTACGCGACACCCTGGCAGTGGTCAGAAATAGGCATTATTATTCTAGATTCTAGGTTGTAGAATATCACTATTAGCATTTACTATGACAATTAAGTTGATAAATAGGGATTCAAGGTCTATTGTGGGTGGGTAAAAGCCGGCAGAATGGTACTCAGCTTTCCCCATTTAAAGCATACATGAATGAAAAGATGAGGTTGACAACTATCCTTTCATGTACCCGACTGCTCCATGAGAAATTGAATGATTGATGGTCTGTGATAAAGCCTGCTCACCTGTGAAGTGCATGCAAAATAGTGGATGGCTAAATATGAAAATAGAATGAAAAGTACTATACTATGCCACTGATTACATGTTAGATTTAACATATTTTCCCATATAATAAAATTTGATTACATGTAGCCACTACTAGTTCCCACTACTAGACCAGCAATACTGAAGAATATCCACCATCCAAATGAAACCTGCTCTGTTCTACTTTAAAAAGTGCTATATGAATAAATTAACATAACTTGAACGAGTTGTTGTTTATGAGGGATCAGTAGATCTGGTCCTTAAATCTAATTGGCTGAGCCGTGATGTTATTGACAATAATGCACACCTCTGACTGCTTCATATTCATATCAATGCGTGTTATACAATACATTATTTTCCTGATGAGCACAAAGCCAGTTATGGCTGTTTTTTTTAAATAAATTTATTATTCTGTAATTTAGCCACTAGATGGCAGTTTTTGATTGTTAGAGAAACCAAAATCCTGTTACTCAGTGATCAATGTTCACTTTAAAAACTATGCATTTATGTATCAAACCTTGTTTAGTGTGTGCAAAACTGCATTATAAAAGCATTAAGGCACTCGAGGTTGTGCATTATTGTGAAAAATAATTACAGGAAAGAGGTGTAACGGCACTCCGCTAGTGGTTGTGGTAACTGGTGTTTCTATCGTGCACAGATAGACATAATACAAGGACTTTATCTAAATTCTGCCTGGAACAATGCACCTGTCTTCTAATCACTGTGCTTGAATGAATCCCAGCTGAGAGTCAGTCCTGTCTTTTGAATCATTATGGGCCATATCTTGCACCCTGCACAAGGTGAGTCATTGCTACCATAGACCCTTACACCTTGCTCCTGCACCGTTTAAATAGTAACAGTGCATGCATATATATATATATATATATATATATATATATATATATATATATATATATATTTACATGTCTTGAAATGTGGTGGGTTCATGAGAATTCCTGGCATATTATCTTATTTTCAGCCTATTAGACTATTTTTAAATAAAATAATTTGTAACATTTGTTAAAATTGATGCTGTTTGCAATCTTCAATTATTGTTTGACTATGATGAGTAGAGTTCTATACTTGAACATCAAACCACAGACTCCTTAACAATATTTTGTTATGTTGAAAGTAGCAGCTATAAAACTGCCTAAGTACTCGAATCATTACAAAATACACATCTACTGATGTAAAATGCCAAATAATTAACTGCATTATGATGTTACTCTCTTTCTCTCTCTTTTTTTAAATCTTTTACACACACACACACACACACACACACACACACACACACACACACACACACACGCACACGCACACGCACACGCACACGCACACACACCATGCAAATACAAATACAGCACAGTCTTGGATGCAACCTAGGAGAGGCACCGGGGCAGTTGCCAAGCAACAGGATATATGGCAAGCTCAGGATTGTAGGATTGTCACTAGAAATGTGCTACATATTTTTTCTCTCTCTATCTTCGGTTCACACACACACACACACACGCACACACGCACACACGCACACACACACACACACACAAGCACATACACTTGCACACAAACACACACATGCCTGTACGTGCACACACACACACACACACACACAAACACACATAAACACACGTACACACACTGCCAGTAGTGTCACAGCTGAGATCTTATTTAGGCCAGTTTTGTGCTGTTTGATTGCTGCTTCCTGCCTCACTGTGATGTTGACACTTACTATGTGTATCTTTTTACTGTCCTCTCTTCATTACTCCTCCTTTCCATCTCTCTTTAATTGTGGAATGTGTAAAATTATAGTAGCTACCAAGCACAATTTTCATGCACATTCCACCTGACCAATCAAATGACAAGAGGAAATAACTTTAATAATCACATGAACACAAACACAAAAATGCTATAATGTACTGAATATCCACACAGAAACATCTCTATACACAAGACATAGACATCAAACAGTTCTTGTAGGATGACGGCGAAAGCAAATATGTGTTACCATGGATACATTTGATACTTAAGAAGCAAGTTCCCGCCATTTGGGGGCCATAAGCTAGACCGTTTTGAACCTCTTTATTATAATCAAAACTAATTTGTGCTTATCCCGACCATGTGGTAACTAAACTAATGAAATAAAAAATATTTAAAGCCATTATTAACCTAAGATAAAATATAATTTGAAGAAAATTTTATTTTGTCCCTTTCAGTTACATCAGTTTTGTACAATTGATGGTATTTTTAACATAATTGATATTCTTATTGCTTGTGAAATATATACATATATTTTGTACCTTTTTGCTAAAAAGCATTACAAATACATTGACGTAGCAAGTATATTTGCAATGATTTTTAGCAAAAAGTTATGACATCTAACATAGTTCACAATATACGACACACGATACACGGCTGTATCATTTCTTGATGTGACTGTATTTTATGAAAACTAATTTCCTATTATGTTCCAGTGTCGGTTGCCCGAATCTCCTTCTCTGAGGCAACACCTCCTCATTTTCCACCCACTAAAAGTCTGGTATCACTAACTGTGTTTATGCCAGTTGGCATTTAGACAAAAAAAGTAAAAAAAAAAAAAAACTAAAACTAAAAAGCTCACCCTCACCTGAGAATTCAAATGTATTACACAGGGGTGGCTCAGTCAGTCTGAGCAGCGGTTACTAGATTACACCACAATCCTGCGCTGACTCACTTTGGCGCATTAAGCATTAACTATAAACAATTATTAAACAGCCATTGGTCCAGCCATGACATGATTGACAATAATGCACACCTCTGACTGCTTCACATTCGTATCAATTCGTGATATACAATAAAATATTTAAAGTAATGTACCATTAACGTAAATACAGATTAATATAAACATTGATTGATTGATCTGATTTCCGGTGAGCACTAAGCCTGGTGTGTACGGTGCCTAACAACACTCCTTTCCCATGCTATATTCACAATAATATGATCCTATTCCTGACTTATTGAAAATTTACGATTGCTGAGATTTTTTATCTCATAAATGGATATGAAATTGATATGCACATTCTCCTTCTTTAATTCATAGTTTTTTGTATAATGTATCCTGTGTTTCTACTTACTGTTCTATTGAAATCATCAATTATAGGAATTATTGTCTTGTGTTATTGGTCATTTTGTCTTCCATAGCACTTCTTAATGTTTTTTGAAAAAACTATGACATTCAGTTTTGGTGTTCTTAAAGCTTCACCACCATTTTATTTGTTTTTGTTAAATGTTTTTAATATGATTTCTATGTTTTCTCCTACCTTGCAGTCATTGTATCTTCTCTTTTCACGTGGTTTTAATCACCTGTAAGCAAAGCCTCTTTTTTTAAAGCATTTAGAGAAATTTACTTGACTGTTTCTAGCACGTCATTTCCTTTTAAGTCACTGACGCTTCGTTTCCCTGGTGTCAGCAAATATTTCTAATGTTGCAACGCCATCTAACGGTGTTTCATCATAGTCTAAATTCCCACCATAATGAATATAATTGGTCGATTTCTTTGTTTCACTGTTAATAATAAAGTAAGAACCTATCCAGCTAAAGAACTGACAAGTGAGATCAGCTTGTAGAAGGTGTTTTTGAAAAGAGAAGACTGTCTAATAGAAAAATAATACCTCATTAAACATCAAAAGAAATACTTTTACATAAATCAGTCTTATATATATATATATATATATATATATATATATATATATATATATATATATATATATATATATATATATATATATATATATATCCAAAAAGAAAAAGGTATTTTCAAAAGGAAATATTTTTCAGCAAATATTTTACTTTTAATTATCTATTATCAAAAGACTACATGGTAAGATTCAGCTTTAATTTAATGTGTTTAGATGATAAGGTTGATACAATAATGTAATAAAAGTTACATCTACATAGATTTACTATCTTTGTGAATTACCTTTGTAAATCATGCACTCGATGAAGTCATATGTTTAATAAACCTGAAACCATCATGTCACAGGAATAAATAAAGCCATTAAAATATAAAATTGTTTAGCTAACAATAAATTGAGGAACGCAACCTGAAGCTTATCTCACATTATATGTTCTATAAGACAGTGGAATCTAGTGCTTTAGTAAAATGTGTAAATTTACTCAGCTTGTTTTTAAAAAATGTGAACATGATTATCATGCCATAGACAGAAGGGGCTAGAGCTTAAAAGCCAACATCTGTCATAGTATGGGGGTTCATATGTGCGAACAGAATGTGACTTATGTATGAAAATAATCCAAATTCCCATTATTATATATTTAATCAATAATGTGCCAGGCCTCACTGTGCCCTTGATGAAAAGTTAATTATTAAAATATCAATCTATTATAGTTTCTAAACTTTTAATTGAAGTTTTTTTTTTGAGAATACTTATTTTATTATCTTCTGCTTAATCCTCTACTAGGGTCGAGTGAAGGTTCTCCATGCCCATTCAGGGGAGAAGGTTTCGGGAGCTTGGCAGGGTGCCAATAAATCACTGAGCATACCCAAGCAAACTCCATTTCTCATCTCTCTCTATTGGCTTCCTGTAGCTGCTCACAATAAATACAAGAAACTGACTCTGGCTAACAGAACAATGTCTGTATCTGCCTCTCTTACCTTTACTCTATCTTTCCAAAAATACGCTCTGACCCCTTCATTGCACTCTAGTGATGAATGTGGCCTGTTCAGTCAACCTCAACCTCCAACTAATTCTCAGTCTCTCAATCTTCACCACTGCTAAATGGTGGGGCAATCTTCCCCACACTGTCTATAAGGTGGAGTCACTTAGTTAAAAAACATCACAAAACACATCTGTTCCATGAATATATAAAAATCTAAAAGTCAGATTGGATAATTATCAGGTTTGATTATTTTAGTGGTGCTGGTTTTCCTACTATTGACTTGTGTTGCTTTCTTGTTTGTAAGTTGCCTTGGATTAAATATTCTGTTTAATGTCTAATTGTAAATATATTAGGAGGATGAACTGCCATAATGTTTATTTTTTACTGACATAATGGTCATGCTTATGTTCGCCTCATATCAATGGGTATTCTCTTACCTGTTTAGTTTCAAATACTTTGTTGCTTCCTGCTGCAGTAAAATTTTTTACTCTGGGATTCTATGTCTCCATCCTGCATTCAAGATCCTACCTCTGTATTATTATTATTCATTCATTCATTCATTATCTTCCGCCTTTATCCTCTATTAGGGTCGCGGTGTGGTTCCCCATGCCAATCCAGGGGAGAACGTTTCGGGCGCTGGGCAGATACACCCAGGACAGGGCGCCAATCTATCGCTGGGCACACACTCACTCACACAGACACGCACGCATACACACTCTATATGGGGCAATTTGGAGAACTCAATTGAATTGTTCCATATTTTTGGACTGTGGGAGGAAACCAGAGAACCAGGAGGAAACCGACACAGACACGGAGAGAACATGGAAACTCCACCCAGATGGGAATTCGAACCGGAAATCCCTAGTGCTGAGAGAAAATTATTTCATGTTATAAATAATATTTTATGTTAATATCCAAGAAAAGCCTACTAATGCCTTTTTTGATATTACATAATAATTGTATAGTTGTGATTATTCACTTATCAATAATTGTATCATAAGAATCTGTTATCGTCTCATCCCTATTACTAACATATATTTTATATTTGTTATATCTATGTATCTATGTATTTATCTATCATTTTGGAAGATTAAATTTTTAATTCAGAATGTTTCCTAAAAAAAATAAAAACTGTACACAAAGACTGTGTTGTGCTGTTAGGCTACTCTAATTTATCTGGCTGACAAAATAAAGAAATAATAAAAGAGAATTCTGCTGATTATTTAAAATGTCACATGATTGGTAGCTTCCAATAGCTACCAATAAAGAATCAGATAGAGAAGATAAAGAATCAGTTTTTAAGTTAAACTTTCTGTTCATTTACTGATTTTAAATTCAAATGACAGTTTCCACTGATCCCTAATATTCAAAAAGCTTTTAATACAATATTTAAAATCTTTAAATCAGGAAATCAAACATTATTTAAAATAAAAAATTAAATGTCTTTATTATTTGAAATACAAAAGAAATACAAAAAAGAAAAATGGACAGTAAAACAGACACGCAGGTAGTTTAATAGAGTCTTTGGGGCATTTGTTGCACTGCCCAGTCTTTATTCTCATACATTCTCCTCATCTCAGGGGTCCCATTTTTTATGATAACTGATAACCAGTCACTAGGTAAGTTCATTTTTATCTGTGGTTATTTCAGCATGGCCAGTGTCCTGACCAGCAGATGCCAGGAGGGTTCTGCGGTTATAGTGGCCCTTCATTATGCCAGAGTTGTTGTTTTCATTTAAAATTTGCTTTTGCTTTTGTCGATTAAGAGACTGGACAAGACCAAGCACAACAGCTGCAAGTGAGTACTGGCCAGTGATCTTGCGTGGTTGTAAAATAAGTGGGTTGGGCTGTACACGGCCCTGTAAGAAGTGCGTTTTGATTTTACCCTCCTGCTCACTGATGCCCTTAACATAGATCTCCCCACGATACTCGAAAGCAAAGCCACGCTCTGTCAAGATGACGTATGTCTCCTCCGGAACCTGGATTTTTCCACTTACGCCTGTGCTGTCCATGCGGCTGGCCAGGTTCACTGTCTTTCCCCATATATCATACTGAGGCTTCTTAGCCCCAATCACACCAGCTACCACAGAGCCATGGGCCATTCCTAAGACAAAATGGAAAGAGACAGAATTCAATGGCAATTACAAAACTATACAAATCCCATTCCCAAAAAAGCTGTGCCACTTTTTATAAATGTAATGAGAATTGAAAAACAAACAAAAGGACAAGGAAAAGAGAACAAACAAATTTAGAAATTTACACCTAGATCAGGTGTTTTACACAAAAATAAGCATGTTTACAGCTGGCCTACATTATTTTGACTTTAATTGTATTTTGTAATATAGTGCGAGTTTAAGATATTGTTTTGGAATTGTAATTGTTTCAGACTGCATTACTTGATGCAGCAGCAGACTGAGTTAAGTTATGACTTGTGTGACAATGATTTTTAAGCTGCCCTAAGCCTGTGTGGTCGTGTTCATCACAATAACATGTCACATACTACCACCTTAGGGTGTGATGGTCATTTAAATTAATTAACCTCCTAAATCTTTTAATGATGTTATGAACTATGTATGAAAGGCACAGAGAAACACTGTACAACTGACAATTATTACAAATGTATGACGAATTTTCACTGTCAACTTTTTATAACATGAAATGTCTTAAATTCTGGTGCATAACAGCCAGCATTTAAATGTCCTCACCATAGTTTGTACCTGAATAAAGAAATGTAATAAAAAACTTATAATCTAGAATAGGCGGCTTAGTGGTTAGCACGTTCGCCTCTCAGCGCTAGGGATTCCCGGTTCGAATCCCCATCTGGGTGGAGTTTCCATGTTCTCCCCGTGTCTGCGTGGGTTTCCTCCGGGTTCTCCGGTTTCCTCCCACAGTCCAAAAACATGGATCAAGTTAATTGAACTCTTAAAATTGCCCCATATAGAGTGTGTCTGTGTGAGTGAGTGTGTGCCCAGCGATGGATTGGCGCCCTGTCCTGGGTCTATCTGCCCGGCGCCCGAGACGTTCTCCCCTGGATGGGCATGGGGAACCCCACTGCGACCCTAATAGAGGATAAGTGGGAGATAATGAATGAATGAATAATCTAGAATAGATGTAATCTAATATCGATCAATCTAATATGGACCAAGATAAAAGCGGAGATTTGGATTTAGGAGATGTTTGGTCCATTTTCCACTTGTTTTTGAAAAAAGATTCCATGTGTCAAAGATTCAAAAGACAAGCCAGACTGTTACCAATACATAGTGATTAAACAAACACCTGAGTTGGCATTGGGTGCATTACATCCTAAATCATTGATATGTTGTTGTAATGAACTATGTAATGTAGTCAAGTCAATGTCTTTGTCCAGGAACTTTGGACCTGTTTTAGCAGGACAATGCCAAGTCTCATTCTGCATAAATTACCAAAAGGCATTGCAGACATATAATGCTTGATTGTTCTGCCTGCATTTGGGATCTGTGTTCTATTAAAGATTCATGGCACATCACGAAGAGGAAAACAACAGCAACCTCTGAATACTTTGCACATCAATTCTCATATACACCAGAAACAGGCAAAAATTCTATTTATAAAACTGTAACAATTAATAGATTTGAATTCTTAAACAACTGAATTGCATAATAAAAGGACTAGATAATGCGAACCAACATGTGACCTCTTCAAAACTAAGACAACTGTTATTTCAGCACTGAGGAATTTGTGTTATTTTACACTTATGTACTATTTAGTTGTGCACATTTTCTCAATTTGTCTTATCACATTTTGTATAACAGCGATAGATTGGTGCCCTGTCCTGGGTGTATCTCCCCTGGATGGGCATGGGGAACCCCCCTGCGACCCTAGTAGAAGATAAAGCGAAAGATAATGGATAGATGGACATATTGTATAAAATAATTTGTAGATTTTAGGAAATGAGTCTGTGCAAGTGACATTTTTACCAATGCGGAGCTGGAAGTTATTGAAGGAATGCTTGTTGATTTCCTGAATGCTCTCATTCAGAGCAATTGCAAAGTCAGCCAGAGCACACAGGTGACCCCACTTATCTTCACATTGCTGCAGCAGAATACAAAAACAGGCATAACCAACAAATACACATTCATGTTACATAATCCAATTTGTAGGATCCTTACTATAATAATAAAATAGAAACAGGTTATCGCGAACATGTTTTAAAAGTGGCGTCACAGTGGCTAAGTGGTTAGCACGTTCGCCTCTGAGCGCTAGGGTTTCCCGGTACGAATCCCCATCTGGGTGGAGTTTCCATGTTCTCCCCGTGTCTGCATGGGTTTCCTCCGGGTTCTCCAGTTTCCTCCCACAGTCCAAAAACATGGATCAAGTCAATTAAAATCTCAAAAAATAGCCCCATATAGAGTGTGTTTGTGTGAGTGAGTGTGTGCCCAGCGATGGATTGGCGACCTGTCCTGGGTCTATCTGCCCAGCGCCTGAGACGTTCTCCCCCGGATGGGCATGGGGAACCCCACCGCGATCCTAACAGAGGATAAAAGCGGGAGATAATGAATGAATGTTTTAAAAGTTTTATTCTTTTTTTTATTTACATGCTATCAGAAAAACCTGCATTTTAAAATGTAAATTAATCACATTTTAATGCATTTGTTTACAAATGTAAATTGTATTTATTTATTTTTTAATATTGTGCATTTTACCTGTTTTTCTGGTGACAGGCCAGACACTGCCATATAGGTACTGCCAATGGTTTTAATCTTCTCAATGTCCTGAAAACGATCTTCTCCAAGCAGCTACAAAAAAACAATATAAAACAACAGAAAAACAGAAGTGAGGAAAAGGAATATTTGCTGTAAAAAATAGCAATGGCAGAATTAACACAGAATTAATACATAAATACTTACTTAGGCCTAAATGAAATCCACATAAATGCAATCCCACTTCGAATTAATGCATTAAACAGTTTATACACATCCTCACACTAATGATAATTAGAACTTTTAGGATGCATAGAACACTTGGCTGCACTAATAGTTAAAAACAAAGCAACTCAGTTTCTGCTGGAGGAAGATATTCTATGCAAAACAAACAAGATATTGGACACAGAACACTTCGTGTTGTGAAATGACTAAAAGAGATTAAAACGTGCTATATTAAAAGAACAACAATATGAACCAGTTTTTAGTATTACAGATGTTTTCCTTTCATTGTCTACATTATTACCTTTAAAGCAACAACCACAACTTCATAATTCATACCAGCTAAATTAACTAGAATTGAATTTCATATGTAGTTTTGTTTTAAAATTTTATTTGTTAAAATAAAAATGCAAAACGAAATTTATATTCCTGTTTATTTATGCGTAGCCTGTTTTCCCCAATTCTATCACAATTATTTTATCATCTGTGAAATATTCTGTTAATGTCTGTCTTGATAAATAGATTTATTGTTTGGGCTTAAAAGCTTTAAAATATCCCCACCTTAAAGATGTACATACAGTTCTCTGTCATAAAGGAATAGCAAAACAATAAAATGTTACATTTGAACATATTGTAATATGATATTTTATCTTTGCTACTTCACACTAAAATCAATAAATTGTAAAAAACAAAAAAAATGTTCACTGTTAGCGCACTACAGATTAATGACAGTTGCTATATGAGCACTTGACTCATCGATCTTGTGTGCCATGTCTATTCCTACCTCATCAAAATCGGCAATAATCTCATTTAGTAGCCGTAAACATTCAACACCTTGATTGTTCATTTCAGTTTGAGAATAAAAGTCAGCAAAGCCTGGAATAGAAGCAAACATCACTCCAACTGCATCATAAGATTGGGAATATAATTCCTAAGAGAAAGAGGAGAGCAAAAAAAAGAAAATTGAATTCGAATGACAGATTATTTTAATTAATTCATAAAAATATACATTGACTTATATATATATATATATTATACTTATATATATACATTAATAACCATTGCTGAAGCACAGTTTAAGGTTCAAGCATGTGTCCATGATTCAGGGCTTGCACTGCAAGGCTAAGTATCTTGCTCTGACTCACCAGTAGAGGGATGCGTTGCACTTTAAATCTCACTTACAGGATAAATATTAATGAACTCTTTCACACTTTATTTGGAGCAGTTTATGTTTTTAAAGCTTAAAAGCTAACTAGCTAGGTCTCTGTATGTGTGTAAGTCTATGTGTGCAGGGCAAGGTGTGTCATCAGCTTGAGTAATACACTAGTGCTGAATCACTGAGCTAACAAAAGATGAGTGACGCATATTGCCTTAATAGCCACTTGCATATCAATAGCTTAGTTAATTAAAGACATATGATGCACAATTACCTAGCTACATACCCCTTGTCACTTGAGTTTTTCCATGCACAACATATTGCTATATCTATCTGTTGTATTCAACATATTTCTTGATATTTTATATTATACATTAATAAAAGATTAACATAAAAAGCCATTTAAACTGTTAAATTGTGTGTTTTTAAATTCAAAGGATAACTCTTTTATTGATTGCATTGTTTCTATAAAAAAATGTATCATAGATGTAAAGCACAACCTCTCTGGACTGGTAATGCCATAGCGACTCCATACCTAAGTATTCATTTTCTGTAGTTTTGGCCAAGAAATGCCAATTATTACAAAAAAACAGGCATATAAGAGAAATTCCACAATGAATGTAGACACTTAAGAAGACTCTTAGTAAGCATGTTTTTCCACTGTTTATGGGTGTGCTCTTTGTCATCATACATGGTTGTATAATGTACATTAAAAATTCATTTGAATACTATTATTATTTCAGCCAACCTTATGAAACCAGGAATGACCAAACAGAATATACATGCACTCATTTTAGTGTTTTTCTAAATCGCTGTATTTGTTTGTAAGTTGTGTTTTATGTAAGTGTGCAGTGAGTTGATGTTTGTAGAAACCTCATTGTCTCTGTCCTTTTCCAAGAAGTGCCGAGCGACATGGCTGGGAAGAATATTACGTAACATATTTTCATTGTGCTCTCGTAGTTCACGCATTTCATTGATCTCTTCCTTCGCCTGCACTCGCCATAGGAAGTCTAGTCGTGCTGTGTACTCCAGCTATGTAAAGACAGAAAGAGGCAGACGTACAAATATCTGTCTGTTAAAATAGTGCACTAAATAAACATCAGAAATGTGCTCTATGGTAAGACACACACACACACACACACACACACACACACACACACACACACACACACACACACACACACAGTTAAGTAAAACTTTAATTTGAAAAAGAATGCACATAACTGCACACTACAGTTTCTAGATAACCCCTTTTCATCATTTGTTGCAAAAATATTTAAAGTAAAAAATAATATATTTTTTTATATGAAGAATTAACATTAAAAACTTCAGTTTTTTAAATTATATGCAATTGGCTGCAACTTAAATTAAATGGGTCAAACTAAATCCAAAATGTAAAACATACAGCCAAATAAATGAAAAACATTGCAATGTAGCCAGAATAAAACAAATAGTTCAATTAATATATATATATATATATATATATATATATATATATATGTGTGTGTGTGTGTGATGGAACATTTATATATATATATATATATATATATATGTGATGGAACAATTTTCTGTAAATAATACAATGGTATATTCCAGAAGCTCTAATTTGGTCTTCCTTCTCCACAGAACTTTTTCGCACAGGAATTCTCTCTTTAGGTCGTTTACTATAGGGTCCCATTATAATTATAGGGCAAAGGTGGGAGTTGACACTGTTGTACTTCAAAATGTGTTTAGAATGGGATTGTTGTTCTTTGACCACATTTTAACCAATTCTTCATTCTTCATTCATCTGTTTAATCCAGTTTTCTCTCTATATGCTGGCAGGTTAGTTACAGTAGCATGCGCTGCAAACTTGTGAAAAGAGGAACTTTATAATCTCTAAAAAATGGAGACATTGTGAATGCGCATAATGCCTGGGTCAACTTTTTTCTGTTTTTCTATATTTCAAATGTTTTTTAAAGTGCCAATATTTTCCGCATCTGTTTTTGTAATTCTTTGTATCACTACAGAACTGCAATAACAAATAAGAATATCATATGCAGCTTCACAATGCACATACTTCCATAATAATAATTAATCTCTTGACAGCCTGTTCAAAACGTAAGTGTGATTGTGTGTGTGTTTGCAAGTGTGTGTGTGAGAGAGAGAGAGAGAGCACGAGAGAGAGAGAACGTGAGATTAGATTTGATGCAGTGTGAAACATGGTTTAATTAAATAAGCATTAAACTGTAAGTACTTATATTTATTGTGTTTGTGTAAAAGCTACATATTGCTATATAATCTGTTTATTCATATAAATATTCTGTAAAACAATTTCTACAATTGTGTGTGTGTGTGTGTGTGTGTGTGTAGCTTTGTAACCATTTGTGGATTTCCTAATCTGTTAAAACACACACATTTTGGGGACAAACATTTTGCTCCACAGTGTAAATCAGCTAATTTAAAGGTTATTTTGAAAATATGCTAGGTTAGGTTAGTAGTAATTATGATTAAGGTTTGTCTTTCTGAAATACAAATGGTTCTATTGATGAATAAATTTACTCTGTGTGTGAGTCTGTGTGTGTGGGTGTGTTCAAATGCATGTGTGTATGTTTACCTGTTGTCCATGATAGAATACTGCTAAAAGAAACATTGCCATTAGAAGCAGAGATGTTCTCTTGGTTCCTAGAAAGCTTTCACTGCTGTTGTCATGAAAGTGAAAAGAACAGGAAGAGAAATCAATTCTAATATAGGAACATGCTAAAGAAGATTTATCCAATTTATTTATCTTTTTTAGGCTTTACTTATTACTATAATTGTTAATATAAAAAAACCCTTTTCACTATACACAAATGCCTTTACCTTTAGTTATCCTTCAGCAAAAATTCTGAAATTCAAAATGGTTGTTCACTATGTGGTCTGCTGGAGCAGTTCCCATTTAGTCAAAAGCAGCTAAAACAGTGGAGATGGCAATAAATGCCCCTAATCCTGTTACCACTCACCATTCTGGACAGAACTGTAATGGTTGTGGAGTCTTACAAGTTCCTGGGTAAAATCACCAGAAATTTGAAGTTGGACACCAACATCATCTCTATCATCAAGAGGGTCCAGCAGAGGATGTACTTCTTGTGTTAACTGAGAAAGTTCAACCTGCCTCAGTAGCTGATGGTGCAGTTCTAGACAGCCATTATAGAATCTATAACAACCATGTCGATCACAGTGTGGGACAGTCCCCAAACAGGACATTCAGAGACTGAAGTGTTTTACCACAAACCCATCACATACTTGGACATCACCAGTCTCAGCGGATTCTCTCCATTCAAGGAATTAGACAATTAAATATTAAAAAAGTCGCTTTTGAGGAATATCTAAACATATTACACAAGACATTCCAACCTCTCAACTTCATTGACATTTCTTCCTCTTTATTTATCTAACATGGGATCAGGCTTATCACACGTTTCCCCAAGGTAAACTTTTGAATTCAACTGTACGTTGCAATACTAACTTGTCTTTAAATATGTATTTTTGCATGAACATTTGCATCACATATGTTTATTTTACCAAAATACCAAAAACTGGTACCAAAATATTGTTTCAAAAACTTGTACCAAAGTAAAAAAATAAGTTAGAAATGCATTGTTTGATGAAGTACATAGCAAAATACTGTTGACAGAGGAGAGAGAGAGATAGCGAGGCAAAGAGAACAAGAGAGAGAAAAGGGTAGAGAGATTAAAAGAGAAAAAATGCCTGTGTTTCTGTGCTGACCTCTGGTTGGTGAAGCTATCATAGCTGGAGATGGTGTCATAGCGGGTGAACAGTGAGTGGTAGAATGCTTCAGTAAGTAGTGAATAGATGGCAATCATCAGCAGCAGGATGGCCAACTTTAGCACAGAGTTTAAGCGCAGGAACACGGCACATGTCACCATAGCCAACACACCAGTAAACACAAAGTACTGGAGAAAATAAATAGGGAAACGGATACAAAATGGTGAAAAAGTCTTTACATGCAAAGATATATTACTACAAACTACCTATAAACATAAAAGGCATTGCAAAACATACACTACGTGTAATTTCATCTTTCCCTACAAGTATCAAAATAACTTTTAGTCCTGTCACTAAAAAACTACACGGAGATTAACAAAATGAATGGCTGATATGTTTGGCTTTCAGTTTTTTCCATGTGGAGAGACCAGGTATCCTAATGCATAATACTTTGTTTATCATACATTTTATCAGTTATTCTTTGTGTGAGGTCTTGTGAAATACATTGTTGAGTATACTTTTGAAATGTGTTCTATTTACTATAAATGTCATACATTTTAATTTACATGTATATATTCAATTTGAAATTAAACCAAAAATATAAACTATTGAGCCGTGTTTGTTGTTTTGACTCAACATGTAGCTCAGCCCATTCACATTCTGCCAAGGACTTTTCAAAATGTGCTTCATGTTTTGTTATCACATAGCATTAGTCACAGAATAAGCGAAATGAAGTTTGTCCAAACAAATTCAGTTAGGGTATAACAGTAAATAAATGTATGATGTTACATTAACTAATGTATAAATGTTATTTTATTCTGTAATAAATTTAAATTTGACTTCTCTTTTTCTCTATCTAAACAGGATACCTATTGGGCATTTAGTCTTCTGCCTGAACACCTTTTATTAGTAGAAATGAAAATAAAAATGCAAATGGACATGTTTCAAATGGTGGTGATTTTAATTATCATTAAGATCAACCAGTGAGTTAATGAGCAATGGGAAAACTGCTGCATCAGTTAGTATTTTTAATATTGCACATACTTCTTGCTGGAGGAAAGCACAGGAATAAGGTAATGCCAGAATCTTTCTGCCATCTACATTTACAAACCAGAAATACTGTTAAAAAATGTGTGACTTTTAAAAGCATGTTGCCAACAAATTAATAACATTTATTAAATTCAGTAATATGCTTCATGTATAAAATAGGTTGCTAAGTATTATAAGTAGACTGAGGCAGTTTAAACAGTTTGAGAAAAGGAGAAATCTATTTGTCCCAAAGATAAAAAAAAAAGTAAAAAAGTAGAAAAAAGTAGTACATAATTATTTATTCTATAATTCTATATTTATTCTATAATTTATCAACCTAGGGATTCCCGGTTCGAATCCCCATCTGGGTGGAGTTTCCATGTTTTCCCCGTGTCCGTGTGGTTTTCCTCCTGGTTCTCCGGTTTCCTCCCACAGTCCAAAAACATGGATCAAGTGAATTGAATTGTCCCAAGTGCCCCATATAGAGTGTGTCTGTGTGAGTAAGTGTGTGCCCAGCGATGGATTGGCACCCTGTCCTGGGTCTATCTGCCCAGTGCCCGAAACGTTCTCCCCTGGATGGGAATGGGGAACCCCACCGCGACCCTAATAGAGGATAAAGCGGGAGATAATGAATGAATGAATTTAGCAACCTAGGATTTATACAAATATTCTACCAACAAAAATGTCTATCCATCCAGTACCTTCTGGAACTAGGGTTCCTCATGCCCATCCAGGGGAGAACGTTTCAGGCGCTAGGCAAATACACCCAGGACAGGGCGCCAATCTATCGCTGGGCACACACTCACTCAGAAACACTCTATATGGGGCAATTTGGAGAATTGAATTGACCTCAATCCATGTTTTTGGACTGTGGGAGAAAACCGGAGAACACGGAGGAAACCCACGCGGGCACGAAGAGAACATGGAAACTCCACCCAGATTGGGATTTGAACCGGGAATCCCTAGCTCTGAGAGGCATATGTGCTAACCACTAAGCCAACAAAAATGTCACAACATTTTTAGAATGATCACACTGCTTTACAGTAACACTGCTTTTAATGTGTTTTTCAGCAGAAAGATTTTGGCTTCACTCACAAAAAGTTCTCTGTCCTCTAAAACATGGAATAGAGTTCACAGAACTACAAACCTCTGGGTAAAGACAGCCAGGGATAGAAGCTGAAGCATCAAATGTACCGTTCCTGAATACATCCCAGATTGATTTGTCAACATTACACCATAACTAGAAAACACAAAATACACAATATAAAAAAACAGATGTACTGTATGCATGATGCATTTTTGAATAGCAACAGAGCCACTGTAATAAAACTCAAGTTCAAAGTTGAACCCAAAAATACAATCTATTCACAATAATTCACAACCTCGAGTGCCTTGTTGCTTTTATAAAAAAGTTAAATGCACACTATATACTATAAAAAACAAGGTTTGATTTATGAATGTGTTTATTGAAGGCAAAAATGTTAAGAAACTGGTCTTCCACGACTCTAGTCTGATTTTTACTGTCTGAAACACTAAATGCTGATTAAGATGATTCTTGTTTCTCTAACAATTAAAAACTCCCAATTAGTGGTCAAATTCCAGAACACAATTTATACAAAACAGCCGCAACAGTTGGTGCTCATTGGAAATCGGCTCGCTGTTTATATTAATCTGTATTTTATGATTTCTAATAATGTTTTGTATATCATGCATTGATACAAATATGAAGTGATAAGAGGTGTAAATTTTTTAAAATATTGTTACAACTGGACAAACGGCTCAGCCAATCAGATTTAACTACCCGGAACTACCCGATTTAAGATATGTCCTTTATCACACAGAGACTATGCATGCTTTAATAACATCATGATCATAAATGCAATTGACTTCTGACATAATAAATCACTACATTTTAACTAGTGCGAAATGCAGCAGCTAAAGTTCTGATCAGAACAAAAATAATTGATTTAATATTTATCAATCAAGCATTAGAATGTAGTTTAATTTGCACTGATTACAAAGCTTTTTACTGATTATTCAAATGCTACATGGTCTGAAAATCAAACGTGAGTTTCATTCAACATTCAAGTTCTTACAAATATCTCAATTTCTTCTATAGTGCTGCTTGGCTTTTAAACAGCCTTCTTATCTTTATTTTATAATTACACTTGTTTCAATATTTAAAACTACATTTAAAATGTAATAACTTTCTTGTGTTCCTGAATAAATAATGACTGTTGGACTAAGCTACTGTAACATTATACTTGTTAATCCTATGTTTTTATGGATTGTTCCACATTATCAGGCTCTAGTTACTCTGTAATATTCTTTCTCTGGTGACTTAAAATTTATGTATATACACTTATCATATAAGTATTACATGAGTTTGGATATACCTCTTACTTTTTTTAATTGTTAACTGTTATATTAAGTCCTGTAAGACCATGGGTGGGCAAAATTAAGCACCTAGCCATGCATTTTATACAAATGTATGCTTTCAACTTTGTGGAAACAGTTTAAGGAAGGCCCCTTTTTCCAGCATGTCTGACTTAGTGAACAATATACGGTACGTGAAGGCATGATTGGGTAAGTTTGAAAGACACCGACTCTCCCTTTGAGATCAGAGAACAGTTATTGTGAGTTTGGCTTTCTTATCCAACATCGTTGTATAACCTAACAAATGCTCTTCTGGAATAGGCAAATGGGCACAATTTCACATAGATGCACTCGACAATTTTACAAGTATTTCCAGAAAATTTTAAAAAGCAAAAAGGTCACCAATGTTTTAAAAATCTTGTCCTTCAACTTATAAAATGTAATGTCATTAAAACTAGATTTAATGGGCGGTTGTCCCATTATTTTTGTCCATGTAGTGTTATTTAGGTTTTTTTGTTTTTGTAATTTATCTGGTTTCAATAATTTCTATATTATATAAAGCCATATTTTAAAAAAAGATTAAGGTTGTCAAATTATTACTGTGACAATTCATTTTTTCTATGAAATAATATAAATACTTGTACTTTATATAATACAAATTTTAAAAATCCATTAGTTTTGACTAACGAGTTAATGTCTCAAAATGTAGCCCTCCAAAATGCAATTTTTTATTTGGGTAGCTGATAGAATTGCAGTAATTATTAAGATTATTGGAAGACCTAATTACAATAACATTATCAGACTGGTTTGCCTAATACAAACAGCTTTAATACTATTTTAATGCTATTCAGACTTAGCTTGGTTCTGCTGGGAATGATTTCATGGAAGTGCACAATGTTCGTCACAACAGCCTACAGCACTACATCTCATATCTATTTTACCATGTTTACCGTATTGGCAGATTTAGCATTGTAATATATAGCCAATTTTTTTTAGGCTTTAGTTTTTGTATAAATGTGTGTGTGTGTGTGTATGTGTGTGTGTGTAATACTTACAATGTTGATTATGGCCGCCAGAAAGTTAATAAGGATGGAAAGTAGAATAACAACATTTCGGGCTGTATACGTCTCATTTACCCAGCAACATGCCTTTCTCAGAACCAAAGGCAGACATTTGTAGTCCTCTGCTGTTGTCATAACAACCAGGCAGCAATGCAGTAAGATAAGCACAGAAAACTGAATCGCCATAGTCACCATCCTATAAAGAACAACAAAGAAAGACACCAAGGAGTTAAGGTTGTATCCTAGCGTTTTTTGGTGAAGAGCAAACTTCTTTATTATTTAGACCTAACAGAGATTATCTTTTTGATCCTATTCTAAAGACTATGGTTACAGGGGTGTTCCCCATGTCTATACAGGGGAGAACATTTCTGGGCACCCAGAACAGGGAACCAATCTATCGCTGGGCACACAATTACTCACACAGACACACACTCTATACAGGGGACAATTAAAAAAGACAATTTACCTCAATTCATGTTTTAGAACTGTGGGAGAAAACTGGAGAACCAGGAAACTTAGGCGGACACATGGAGAACATGGATACTCCTCCCAGTTTGTGAGTTATAATTCTAATTGTACATGACAGTATTTAAGATAGTTACAAGTAATAAGCCGTTATTCAAAAAATCTGTCAATTTACTTCCTAAGCTATTTGTACCAATTAGGGTCACTAGTGCTCTTTTGATACTGAACAAAAGGCATGGTTAACGTTTTTGACAGATCACTGGCCTGTCACAGGGTAGACACACATACAAACACATTCACACCTAGGGGTAAATTATTTATGTCAGTTCACTGACTTATTTGTCCTGGGACTGTGGGAGGTAAGCGGATCTTTCAGGGTAAACTCACACAGACATGGAAAGAAAATAAAAACTTCACATCAAAAGGAGCCCTTGAGCTCATGACCTATGCTGTGAGGTGACAGTCCCACCTACTGTGCCACCACTGAAAATAATGCTTTTTCCAACATTTAACTATGTGGGATTACTGTCCCTTTGGTATTTATAATGCTAACATCTGACATAAGCCTCTGTTAATGTGCATAGATATGCATAACCACACTTAAGTGTGCGTGTGTGTGTATGTTATACCTCGCAGATGGCAGAAGGCTCTGTATTGATGTGATGAAGAGGAGCACAATAAAGGCACACACCAGATTAGACTTGAACACTTCGTCTCTCATCTGGGAGTACTGTACAAGGAAAGATAAGCCCGCACACACACACACACACACACACACACACACACAAACACACCTTATAAGTAAAATAAATTTTTTGGCGCTGTGGGATAGGTAGACTACACCAGTCAAGCTTAGAGGGACAGACAAAGCAGGGGCAGCTCAAGGTCAGCTCAGACAGATAGAGATAATGTGGTAATGCTAAAGTGAGAGATGATGCAATGGATAACAGCACACAGTGATCGATCAGTCCTGCTCTCATGAGTTCATTGTCTTACAGACGAAAGGCTCACATTTATAAAATCTCTCTATATTGAGAAATTATAGGGGGGAGTTTAATCGTGTGCTATTACTGTAAATCTTTTTAAGGTTTCAGTAGCCAATTCGATTTTGAAGAAGACTTAAATGACCCTCTATGCCTCAGTAAGATTTACTTTTTGGTTTGTGGACATATAACTAAGTACAAAATATTGCAACAGCTTTCTTCTTAGTGAACTTTGTAAGGCTAAGCCAAGTCTATTAAAATAATTAGCAGTTAATGTCTTCAAATTTTCCCCCAGTTATTATTACTGTCTAAAATCCAAATGTTGTGTGCTTTCTGAAGCAATTAAAAAGAGAACAGCAGGAATGATGAAGATCAAGTAAATGATGATGAGGAAAATTATGATATAAGCAAGATGATGAAGATGATGAGCTGGGTAGCTGGCTACCTTGTGCTCCAGGACGCCTTCTCTAAACGTGAGAGAGAAAGGGGTGATGTGCTGTCGTCGGAGTTTGTCTCCGCTGCGCAGTGCGATGGTGCTCTGCATGCGTACATTAATTTCCTGTGAGCCGGTGTGCACATGCAACGCTTGGGCCAGATGGTTGGGAAGCAGGTTTATGGAGTGACGAGTGAGAGCAGCCAACGTCTACAGAGGGAAAGCACATGCAGCCTCTATGAGTGAGTGGGTTGGGGGATGTATATTTGCATACTCATATATGTGCTTTGACTCTTGTATTATGTGTCTGTATGTATGTAAATTTTGTGAATTACAAGATATAATTGCACAGGATGATTGCTGTCTATACTCTTGGATTTTCCTTCAAATAGTAACCCACAACTTTCTTTTTTCCATAATATGACATAAAGCAACTCACAGATCAAATTCATCTGACAATAGCTATAAAACTTCTACATGTCTAAATATCCCATAAGCCAAGCTCCATCAGGGATGAACCCTTATCTTTGTATTGCCAAGACAAAGTTAAGCTCAATCAATTTGAATAAAAATGCAGCTAAACTGATTCACAGATCTTCCTCTGTACATTGCCTGCAATATTGTTGTTCCAGTAAACACAATGTGAAGCTTTCATGATTACAATCCATTTTTTCATGAATGACATTTTCTCTAAACTGAAAAAAATTTTTCCACAAATACTTCAGTATAAAATCTTTACTATAATGAATGATGATAAGTTTTTTTCAGGATTCGGGTCTTGTCTTAATGATAAATTGTGAATTACATCAAACTACAGGAACTTTTATAACATCTGTGGTACCCCTGAGCTCTATCAGTGTCCATCTTTTAGGAAAGGTTTTTTACTATTTTTCTCTATTTGAAATGTTGCCCAACTGACCATTTCAAAAAAGCATTTATGAGGTAAGACACTGATGTTGATGACAGATTCTGGTTTACAATCTCTAATTTAGTTTATCCTTAAAATACGGGCTACATATTTTAGTGAGTCCAGAGCTCCGCATGGTCTTGAAAAATTTATACCACCATGCTTAGATGTACCTTCTTCTGTGCATTGACACAGATGGGGCCATCCCCAAACTGTTTCCACATTTCAAGATACATGGCTAGGTGTTTTTACACACCTATGACAATGGAACTGCATAAAACACCCAAATTTAATAAGTATGACATGTAAACAATCCTTTTTTTCCAATATGTATTCAATTCAATTTGTGCCAGTGGTATTAAGCACTAGAAAATTGGGGATTGGGGTTTTGGTAGAACTGCAAAAAGTAAATATATTCGAGTGACTCTTAAAACACTTTTTGTTATTAATTTTAGAATTTGGAGGGGGGGGGGGGGGGGGGGGGGGGGGGGGGGGGGGGGGGGGGGGGGGGGGGGGGGGGGGGGGGGGGGGGGGGGGGGGGGGGGGGGGGGGGGGGGGGGGGGAGACCCAGGACAGGGCGCCAATCCATCGCTGGGCACACACTCACTCACACAGACACACTCTATAGGGGGCAATTTTGAGAATTCAATTAACTTGTTCCATGTTTTTGGACTGTGGGAGGAAACCGGAGAACCCGGAGGAAACCCACGCGGACACGGGGAGAACATGGAAACTCCACCCAGATGGGGATTCGAACCGGGAATCCCTAGCGCTGAGAGGCGAACGTGCTAACCACTAAGCCCGAATTTGGAATTTAATTTAGCAATTATATTTTTAAATATTTTATGAAATAATCAATAAATATTAGTACTTTATAAGCTAAAAAACAAGCAAGATACAAAAAAAACTTTTATCTACATAATTGCAATAAAATCTACATAACTGGACAAATTTCTGGACAAATACTGTACTGTACCTGGTATATTGGTATATATTACTCTTGCCATGTATATTAATAAAACTCTAATCACTTTAGAAAGATACAGTGGTGTGGGGCTGTGATTATTTGAAACTATGCCTTGTTTAGTTGTGGCCAGAGGCATACACTGCTGTTCCATTTTTAAGTTAATAACAATGCAAACTTTCCAGTTTGTAGGTTGTTTTGAATGTTTTGTAGACGTTTTCTATATTTTTTAACTTGCATTGACTATTGAGCTT
Organism: Corydoras maculifer; assembly: GCA_019802435.1. Taxonomy (NCBI): domain Eukaryota; kingdom Metazoa; phylum Chordata; class Actinopteri; order Siluriformes; family Callichthyidae; genus Corydoras; species Corydoras maculifer. The sequence goes on from JAFMOD010000781.1 coordinate 754,022, forward strand.
TTTGTAATGTGAATGCTGCCTCAGGTCCAGATAGCTACAGAAACTATTCCATGCTTTGTGTTCTATTTATGACCATGCAAAAAATATTATAAGTATGTAATAGAGAAAAATGCCAGTCATCCCAAAGTAGATGAGTAGTAGTGTGCCATGTTTGCTGTCAGTTTAAGTAGAAGGTTGAAGGATAGGCAGTTTAAGCTATAGTTTTGGAGGTATTATATACTTTCCTTAAGCACCTTTTAAAGTGCAATATAGAAAATGTAAAAGTTTATTATGTTTCAGCAAAATGTGTAAGGTATGTGATGTTTTGTGAACTTGCAGCTTTTATAGTGGATATAAAACAATGTCTAACTCTAATGGCTCATATCACTACCTCTGCATTGTGGAGGTGCTGATGCAAGCAGCATGCACAGGGCTTTAGGAAAAACAAAAAAAGTTGTCCGTCACATACCAAAAAAAACCCCAGAAAGGTTAGTTCAACACTGAACTGAGATATTTAGTAAATCAGATGATAAAACAATACAAAATGGCAATAAACAAATGATAATACAACAAAACTTAGAATGAAACGCTCAGTCTATTCAGAAAAGATCACAGGACAGTATAGGAAAGCGAGACAAGAAAATGGTGAGTATTCCAAAAGTATTCTAGAATACTGTCCACTATGTGTGTGGCTAGTGATTAGCCAATCCCGATTATTTTTCTACTGTTTGTTCTTTAGAACAAATTGATTTTTAATATTGTAAAATTAAGGATATTATTATACTTTTAATATTATTATATTTTTTATAACTTAAATATTACCTTTATATTACATTTTGACAAATGACCAATACATCATGACATAAAATAACCATTTATACAGCTGGGCACTGAATTCTTTTTTGGTGTAATAAAGTCATTACTGTTTGAAATAATGAGCCATATTTAAGTCAGCTGCACTTGTTTAATGAAACTTCATCATAGAACCATCATGAGTGCAGTGTCTTGCTGGGTTCAGATTCTTATTGACTGCTGTTCTCTGCGAGCCTCACTAGGATGACTAATATTTTTCACAGGTTCTTTTATGAAAGAGGGCTTTAGATTAAACATAAAGCAGAACAAAAGATACATTGAAAATCAAAACATGGAAAAACAAAAGAGGGAAAATAAGTGTAATAGAAAATGGTCTGTAAACATCACATCATGCTTAGCAGGTTTTCTATGTGACTGGAGATTTTTTATATATATAACTAATAAATATATTACAATTATATATGTATTACTAAGTTTTATGTTTAAAGTTAAGATTTTTTTTAACAGGAGCAATACAAAGAACAAATATGAGGCACTCAAAATGCACATACGTACATACATACATACACAAACATCCAAATGATATTTCTTAACATGTCTATGTGTATGTGATAGTTGTGAGTTGATGTGCATCAATGCTGTGGGATTAGGTTCTGTTAATCTGTAGTTAATGGCAGGGATTTATAGCAAGATAATCCCAGTTTTAAACTGCTTTCATACTACACACTTCATGCTGTGTTAGCACATTTTAATACACAGCATAGAGTATTTTCCAAACCTGACCCTACCTACTCATAACATTTTATTGAATAATTTTTACATTTTTTAAATTTATACAACACTATAAACATTCATTTAAGCATAATTTGTTGCTTTTTGTTTTTTTTTTATTTTAAAAAAACAAAAAACTGTTATTATAAAACTACCTGCACCATTGAAATAGCCAAAGTCAGACCTCACCAGGCTCTTGAAGACAATGGCAAGAGACACGTTGATTAGAATTTTACCACACCCAAAATGCACCCATTAATCACCTCACCACAATAGCAAAGACACACTGACACACTTTCACAGATTCAAAGCTTTCTAAAGATTGCTAAAATAGGGCCCTTTTAGCTGCTTCTTGGTGGTTATAAGGCGGAGATAAACTTTTGCAGGTTCCCAAAGAATATGTATGTCAAATGTTTTGGTAATCGATGCAACAGTGTGGATTTGTATAGGGACACACACACACAGAATTTCAAACTTATATACTATTATATACTACATATATATAAAGTTGAAAGTCTGTGTGTATGTGTGTGTGTCTAGATAGATAGATAGATAAAGAGAGAGAGAGAGAGAGAGAGAGAGAGAGAGAGAGAGAGAGCAGAGACACAGAGAGAGTTAAGGCTCTAGATCCAAACACACAGTGTGGGTAACCTTGCTTGCTGTGCACAGTGGTGTGACTACAGTGTTTCCACATCCCCTATCCATAACTGTTTCTGTTTTCACTTTTAAGAGGCAAAGCCATTTCCCAAATATACTGTACCACTACACAGCATTGTAATTTTTGTTATGAAATTGACTGCAGCATGGTCTGTTTTTAATGTCCTCCCTGGCAGGTGCACGCCATTAGGGATAATCAGACTACTGCATTCTGGAACATTGAATTCCCACTGTTGGGCTCCATCCACACGACAACAGCGCATTTTCAAAACCTTGTACAGCTACATGAAAATGATTTTGCAACTTATTGCAGTCACCACAGCTCATATACCAAAAGTGGCTTTTGATTTTATCCTATGTAAACATTTTTTTTATATTTGTGGATGCAATTAATACATATTGCCGTATCATAGTAGAGCAATAAGAAACTTTTCTGCAAGATCAATATTAAACTAAGGAGGGTCTGCATCACCAAAAAGGGTCACCAGAAAAAAGCATCACTTTTTTCAAGATCTGGTTGTCAAAGCTAGTGTGGCAATTGGGACAAAGCTTATTACAACAAGGGGCAAAACTCATTATGCTGCTACCCAGCAAGACTGTGGTTATATTTATAGTTATTTGTTGTGGTTTATGTGCTGTAATTAATGTCTAATATTTATTTTAAGGTTCTGCTGGTGCATTATTGTGTCTCTGTTATCCTGTGTATTTGAGATGTTTATTACATGTGTTGTGTGTTGGTCACCATGATCATGTAGCGTGAACATGTATAGTGGTGTTCCTGTACCTCATTTATGAAAAAGCAATAAAATTTGAAAATGGAACCTTATGAAATGGAACCATGTCATGTATGTTCTACACACTATGCTCTTTGTTAGCATTGTTGGTGTACAGAATGTGCATTATAGCCTACCAGTGTACCAATAGTTTATGCAAAACTTGTGGGGATATATATATATATATATATTTGATCTCTGTCAACTTACATGTCTCAACCAGTCCTGTTTACAAGAATAAGTCTTTTAAGGAGAGGGAGTGAGCTGAGCAACAAACTAGCATAAGTATAGCAACCGGTCAGCGCAAGATTGGCAACTAGCCAGCATCTAAAACGAAAGGCAATAAATAATACAAATTTATACCTGACAAAAAATGCAGCAATGCAGGGGGGTGGGGCAATGTGGGGGAAAATGCCTGTGGGGGATAAGACAAACACCTGAGAAAGGCTTCATCTTTTTAGGCAGGCCTTACGTAGTATATAGTGAAACCATGGCAAAGCTAATCGAGCTACCTAGCTGGGGGAAAGTAATCCAAACAATCGTTACTTGAGTGGCTATATGGAGAAAGAGTGAATATAAAAAGAAACACAGAAAACATTCATTCATTTATTATCTTCTGATTTGTCCTATATTAGGGTCGCGGTGGGGTTCCCCATGCCCATCCAGGGGAGAACGTTTCGGGCGCTGGGCAGATACACCCAGGACAGGGCGCCAATCCATCGCTGGGCACACACTCACACAGACACCATGCCGCCCACAGAAAACATAATAATATATAATAAATCAACAGATTAAAAATTAATAAACAGTTATGTGGAACTGAAATAGAAAATAAGTTGACACAGTGAACTGTATCTTGAAACAAGTAAAAAATATTGGGACAAATTAATAGTTAGGAATTAAATTAAGCCTTTACAAAAGTTATAATTATGTCAACAAACCACATCTTAGTTGTCATAGTGAAAAGTCTGTAGAGATGACATTATCCATCCATCCAATTATCTTCCGCTTTATCCCGTACTGGGTGGGGGCAGATACACCCAGGACAGGGCGCTTTTTTACCTTCCATTGCTGTGTACAACATTATACTAAATATTTAATACTTATTTAGCATTAAACTGATTTACTGATTTTTATACTACACAAGTAAACTTTTATTCAGAACAAAATGTAATTTCTGTTCCTGTATACTGCCCTCTAGAACCTCATATAGAGTTTATTAAACAACATCATAGATTGATATCATGTATTACGGTTTAATCAGACACATCATTAACTGTTGGTGCCTTTATTGTTGGTGTTTGTCTACCTGTGCACCCCTGCTGCTCTCTGCTGGCTGACGGCAGGACAGGCTTAACTCTTACACCAAGAACATATACAGATTCCATTATTCGATCCTACAAATAATATACTTTATGACTGCAAATACTAATTCACATAACTTCTTATAACATGCCAACACATCATCAGAGAGAAGAGCAGCATGTCACATGTTAACAATGCTAAACTGTAACAGTGAAGGAACAGGGGAACCAAAGTGTAATGAAGAGAGATAGAGTGACATGAAGACAATGATAGAAAGGCTGTGGAAAAAAATCCTGTAAATGCTTTATAGACATTCTTGTTGCTATGGAGACTGGTAAGAGGATCTCTCGCATGCTTACTTGCACACACTAGCCTTATCACTTCAGTGCATATACACTCCATCAGCTTTTTAATACAGAGAAGCAGTGTAGCATAAGGTAATGCACTACACACAAAACAGCCCAAACGCATAGTCTGAGGCCAGGGGAGGGGTTTGTGTTTTGTACTGGAGTGTGATTGGTTAAAGAAAATTTATGTTTTTTGCAAGAGGCTTTTGGTGTGTTACACTGCTCTTTATTACTGACTGCATGACAAAAACAACAAAAGCACAGCGCTAATCAATGACTACATTCCCTTGTATTAAACATATTTCCATAGAAACAGTCTGGTATCTAAGCTCTCAACAAGTGATATATATTTAAGGTACCACAAACTAAAAAATATATGTTAACATCCAACTATTCAAAAATAATCTGAATAAATTCATCTCTAAAATTATCCACCTATTTTTTTATACTGAATTAATTGTTTACAAAAACTCTTGTTGCTTTTACATTGTCACTTTAGTTATGGGATAGTTTGTTGATATTTTTGGTATTATAAAACCCATTTATGATATTACAAGTTCATACTTCATCCCACACACATTTTGGACCTTTTCAACCTTGCACCACACTTGCACTTTACAGTAAGGCATGTTTGTAAGGCAACAGCTTATCACTCACCATTAAAGATATAGTGCACTGTGTGGTTTGTCAGTTATGTTGTAGTGTTTTCAATTGTTATTCTAGGTACTCTATAGTGCAATAATCCCACAATGCACTCAAATTTGTAGTTTACATAATATGTATACTACAAAGCACCATATGGATCACAATGCAATGTGGCAGACACAGTAACTCGGTAAACATCGATTTAGGAAATAAAATTTTTTAAGGAAGTGGAAAACACATTTTGATGTTTGTCCGATGTAGTGTCTGAAAAGTCTTGAAAGTCTTGGCTGTTGAAGTTTCACAAATTGAATTCCCTATGTATGAAATGCATTGTGAAGTGTGGTGAATGAGGGAATAACTAAATCATTCATGCCGCTGCACATTGCCCCATGCTTTACCTTTGATAATGTCTTATTTGACTTTCTAAACAACTCCAAATATGCCCCTAAAGTAAGCCAGCATGTGTGGCATGGTGATTAGCACACTTGCCACACTGCATCAAGGCCCTGTGGCTGATTTCCAGGTAGGGTAAACAAAGTTTTTTCTGTGTGCATTTTGCACATTACCCATTTGGATATCTTCTGGCAGCCATGATTTCCATTTATTGTCACAAAATATTGTAATAAGCAAATTGACAATGCAATTTTATGTGTAGATTTGTAAAAATAAAATACATGAGTTGATGATGTGAAACATTTTGAGCTATTTTGAGGTGCTCATTGCTATCTTATACTCCACCAACAATTATTTTTGCCTGCGACATTAAAATAGCAATGTTGCAATGGTAAATATAGTCTTGAAATGTGGTCTACAAATAAATGAGCTGTTTTTGTGTAAATATCTGGTGTATTGCTATACTGGCGAGGAAAAACTGCAATGTCTCTGACTGAAAACAACCGTCAGAAGTTCATTGCTATCTTGGCTGTAAATTGTCAAAAAAATAAAAAACCTCTTTGACTTGCAGCACAAACCCATACTGTGTGCCAGGTGGCAGATATACAAACCTTTACATCAACAAATAACAGAACACAAAACATAATAACATTATTCTACATCAACACAAAATTAAGCTGTTGCGCACTGCACTGTTCAAATAGCAATCCACCAAAGTCAGACTGCATCAAGCTTTTAAAAGAAATAGCAAGTGACACAATTGGTTTATTGCTCAAAACAAACTTATAAATAATGAAGAGAATTAGTACATGTTATTTGCCTGTCCTCACGATAGCAAACACACACTGACACACCCTAAATCAAGCTGGGTGTTGCGCGGTTGATGGCCCTATGAGATATTTGTACATAATTTATGCGTATTTTTGTTTTAAGGTGACTGTGATGCAAAGCATATATTTTTTAATTATTGTAAGTTCTAGTTGTGATGGATTTATGCAAAGATATAAAAATGTGAATCATCCATTCTATTTTAGAGTCCATAAAGTACTATACTTTAGCCATTAAAATTAAAGTAGAAGAACAAGCCAAAGATCACTAAAAAGTCACAAATAACTCCATTATTGCAAAAAGGCAGTGCCAGGAATTTTAAATATATTTAGTGAAAGAGAGAAAGACAGAGTGAGAGTAGAATCCACAAATACTGGCTCCCTAATAGACAATCAAATATTATGGCAAAAATATTTTATTGCAAATCATTTTTAACTTTTATTAAAATATTTGTGGACTAGAAATTAGATAAAGTTTAAGTTAATTATTATAAGCTTAATAAAGTGATGCCAAAAAAATATGACTTAAGTAGAGGTATTTTCCAGAGAAATTTTAATGTATACATTTAATATTTTTATACATATTTTGAACAAAAGATCAAGAAAGAATATCTGTACACTACAATATTTGTATATGTTTACCAGTAGAGCCAGTATTGGAGGATGCAATAGGTTTGTAGTTGTATATAGTTTGTTATACTTGTATATTAGACACATTATCCACATATATGAGCTTTGTGCTTGTTATCATATGTAATGAACTACACTAATCAGGAGTGTTTAACACCAGTTCTGGGGAGCCACTGTGTTGTATGCTTGCTTTATCCTGGACTGATACACCTAATTTCACTAATTAATCATTTAAATTGACCATCAAGCCTCTTTAGATGCTTTGCTTAATTAACTATGCTAAAAAAGAATGAAAGCAAAGTCATGCATAGCAGGTTCCCAGGTCTGGAGTTTAGCATCGAAGCTGTAGATTGCATGTAGTTACGTGGACTTTCACTTACATTCTGCTTTCCAACTATATTGTGAAACGGTAGTTCTGGACTCCATGTGCCTTCAGTGAATGTGGTAGTGGATGCTCTGTGATCAGACTGGTTCGTGGCCTCCTTCATGATATCCTCTGGTAATGTGAGAAGGCTGTCCTCAGGCTGCTTGATCAAAAAAGTCTCAATGTTGTGCCTACGTAAAAAATCATTTCGGTCCTTGCCATGACCCGCTTCAACCTCGTAGTCTCCGTTTAGACAGTCCAGAGCTGCTTTAGAAATGTGGATTCGCCTAAATTACAAAATTAAATATACATTGAGTAAAGACAAAACAAAATCTGTTTTAATGTATGAAACGAAATTTCAAAACATTTTCAATATTACGGTAGTTAGAACTTTAAAATATCCATTATTAATGATACTTTTTCACAAAAACAGGTGGAGATTCAAATTAGACATAATTTCATAAAATTTGTAAGAAATTAGAAAATGTATGGTTGGCGGTGAAGGTGCACAGCAAAAAAGGACAGTGTTTGTGTATGTGTGGTTATCACTTCTGTTATAGTTGGTGGGGACCAGCAAAAAAAATGTGGGTGGAGCCTGGGCTGGCTTGTTGTTGTGGCTTGGTGATATACACAGGCTTTTTAAGAAACATTGCCCCACATTGGCACATGGGATGTTGGTTCAGGATATCACCATGTGATCTGCAACCCTGGTTGCAATTGTCCATTGTTGGAATAGTATTGAAGAGTACTGGTGTGCTTTCTGGTGTGCTGCATGGCCCAGAAAGCTAAAAAGCACTGTGTGAGTGGGGCTGCTGATAGTTGGCAGAGACAGACTGGATTGTGATTAGTGCAGATTCGGAGTTTCCACAGTGACAATGAAGTTTTGTGCATTGGTAATCCAACGAGCCACAAATTGCCAGCCTGTCAAATAGAGTTTTTACTAAAATCTGTACATCCTGTTGTAAATCCTGTTTCCAAGTTATGTGCACAGTATACAGTATTAATTTAGATTTGATTATTTAAATTAAATAAAAAATAGTGATTTTGTGAGACAGGTTTTCTAAAATATCACTGAATAACAATGAACACAGTACTATGTTAATAAACTGTACCACTACTAGCTAATAGCTATTTCTATTTACTTTTTTTCACATTTACTGTTTAACTGCTAAATATTCAAAAAACAATCACAAAACATTTTCAAATTTAATATTTATAAATACAGAATTGTTTGTGTGTATTTGTATACACAAATTAATGCATTATGTGCCAATAAATTGGGAAAAAATCACATTATTGTGTATTTATTTTATATTAATATTAGTAACTAAAACTTTCACTGGCTTTATAAAGGTAACCATAAATCATTACAATTAAAATGTGTGAGTCTTACCCTGGTATGCCTCCAGATTCAAGTTTATTAGCAATGTCAACGTCCCAAGACCAGACATCAAACTGCCACTTCCTCAGCCCTAGTACCCCACACAAGACTGATCCAGAGTGAATACCAATACGCATGTCAATGTCATGCTTCGTACGTGAGCGCACATATCTGTACATAATGCAAGGCTTTAATAAGCAAAAAAAGCAAGTATCATTTCTTAAACATTAATTATTCATTTTTGTTTTTATAGATTTTTAAGTCTGATACCAGTGCTAACAGGAAAACATTGTAGACAGCTAGACATACATATTTGCTTACATTTTTATGCCTACATAAAATTTTTACTTAACTGGATATTCAATTAGCTAGATTGTTGAATGTGCAAACTCTACACTAAACAAACCTTATCCACCGATAAGCACTATGCTGCATGTTTATTATTATCACTGGTATTATAATATTAATAATTATTATTATTATCATCAATATTATGCATAAATTATACATTGTACTATTCGTTATTTGCTGATATTGGATTTTTAGTAAATTGGATTAAAGTAATGTTTAGGTTTTGTAATATAATACATTTATAATATAATATATAATATATAATATAATATATAATAATAATAATCTATTTGCATCTGAATTAAATATATATATATATATAGTATATATATATATACTATAATTATATAATAGGGCGGCACGGTGGCTTAGTGGTTAGCACGTTCGCCTCTCAGCGCTAGGGATTCCCGGTTCGAATCCCCATCTGGGTGGAGTTTCCATGTTCTCCCCGTGTCTGCGTGGGTTTCCTCCGGGTTCTCCGGTTTCCTCCCACAGTCCAAAAACATGGAACAAGTTAATTGAATTCTCAAAAATTGCCCCCTATAGAGTGTGTCTGTGTGAGTGAGTGTGTGCCCAGCGATGGATTGGCGC
>JAFMOD010000781.1:769284-796360 GCA_019802435.1 Corydoras maculifer
GAAAAGGGGGCTGAATAATTTTGCACATCGCACTTTTCAGTTTTTTATTTGTAAAAAAATTGTTGATTCATGTATAACTTTCATTCCACTTCACAATTGTATACCACTTTGCGTTGGTCTTTCACATTAAATTCCAGTGAAATATATTTATGTTTGTGGTTGTAATGTGACAAAATATGGAAAAGTTCAAGGGGTATGAATACTTTTGCAACCCACTGTAGATATCTGCCTCACAGGTACAAGCAAACACATGAACGTGCTAACAGGATTTTGCAAGAAGATAAGTAGAGACTACATTATGTCAAATTTCTGCACCCTATTGAGAAATTACATGGATAGTCAAGGTGTTAGTGAGTACAATTTCCAAAAAGATACCAAAAGCAACGAAAAAAAAAAAAAAATAACTGCATAATTCACGGCGTACATTTTTATATACAGCTTAATGCAGTTTGAAATAAACAAGATTTTATTTAAACTGTAAATAGAAGTTGCAGGTTCGACAGGTTAAGTAGAGGTAAGAAAGCCACTGCTATGATTGCAAAATAAAAATAACTGAAGATTGGAAGAAACTTTTATGGACTGTTTTTGTACACAGAGGAGTAGGTGAAAAGGTTCCTCACGCCAACTATAAAACATTTAGGAAGTAGAATGTTGGTCTGGGCTGCTGGTCTACACCTAGTTGATCAGGGGTTCATATTACAGCAAGACAATGATCCAAAACATACTCTGTCAGAACTACCTTAGAGGACAAGACCAAGGTGGTAGGCTTCAGAAAATGAAATGGTCTACACAAACTGACATTTTTCAGTTTTTTTTGTGTTTATTTGAAATATTATGTGTAGTAGGTGACACGTGGCATAGTGGTTAGCACTAAATTGCCCCTTTTTAAATTGCACCTATATACAGTATAGTGTGTTTGTGTTTGTGTGAGTGTGTGCCCAGCAAAGGATTGGCGCCTTGCCCCCCCGAAATGAGATAAGGTAGTAGATGATTGTATATTAGTCCCTAAAGCTTAAAAATCCCTCAAAGTTTATACATTTTGTCAGTTAAATAAAGGTTTTCATAAATGATCAAATCTAAGACTTATTATTATCGCTTTGCTAAATGTCTAAACTTTTTGTGATCTTGTATTATATTTCCTAAGATGTGTTAAATGAATTAATTTTACGGTGGTGTTTTATATCTCTGTGAATAAGCAAATATCTAAACATGTAATTAACCTACTACTTTGTTTGTTTAATTCATATATTTCATTATGTGTCTATACACATATGTTTGTTTTTAAGAGTTGTTAAATAATGTTGCAGTAATGTCCTGTTTTATTTGATCTTGTGTTGTTGCATGTGTTACTCACGTGTGCAAGACGATCAAAACGAGCAAAGAGCTCATTAAGCATTCGAACTAACTCTTGAGCTGAGAGGGTTGTAGATAAATTTGTAAAACCCTTTACGTCAGCAAAGAGAATACTGTAAGGAAGAGAAAACACACACACACACACACACACACACACACACACACACACACAAACATACACACATACACAAATATGGGCAGTTTAGGTACAGTTTAATGTAAAGTTTAGCATTAATATTTCTGTCTGATCTAATCCAATCACTATCCTGATGAAACCACTCATATTTTATTCATTTTTACTTTACACTGCATGTGCTAGTGTAATCTCCGATGACAAGCAGACTCAGTTCTCAAGAACATCTGTGAAATATTTGCAAGATGTCTTGTGTTAGGGTAAATAAACTCTGGAGCTATTTTGAAAAGAGACACTGCACTTTTTTTTTCACTGATTGTTGCATTTGTTTTATTTACACGTGTGTCATTTAAGCAAAGCATGCAAATACATTTATGTTGTGATACAATAATTTATATTGTATAAAACATTTACCCATACATATTAATAATTTTGCATTAATAAAGGGTTTTGTTCCAATTAATATGTATAGTACATACATTTATTGTCAATACAAATTGACAGTAATGATTTATGTATAAAAGTTTCAAACAAAAGTAAAATATATATTGGAAAAAAATAAGGTTAGTTTTAATAAATGTTTAATTTAGTAATTCATTACTATATAATTAACTTTTGACAAACACTACAATACATTATAATAATGATATAGGGGAATTAATTAAAATAGATTTTCTATGTAAGTTATACATATATTGTAGAACTTTCTTATGAACAGTGAAAGATATCATTAATGAAGAATGGCAACAGTACAATACAGTATTGAAGCAAAATCTGGTGGACAATTACCTGACATTTTCGTAACGGTGGATGTAAATGCGGTGAAACTGATGCTGTAGATTCTCATCTTCCACATTACTCATATCATTAATCATCTCTAGCACCACAAACCGTGGCAACACTGACAGCACCAGCCGCTCCTGGCATATGAAAAACATTGGCAATTTAGTTTAACTGGCATCATTATTCACATATTATGTGTATGTATATCATTTGCGAGATACAGGCCAAAACCACTGGCATCCATGAGCATCATAATTAACTTTTTCCCTGAAAAGTGTTGCAATTACAAACGCGTTTGGAGTTTACTCTTTTTTTTTTTTTGTTTGTTTGTTTGATTTATAACAACACATAAAAACAGGCTGATATCATTCCACACTCCTAAAATAGACTATACAATTTATTGGCACATTCATATCATTGTGAGAAATAAGTAGATTTCATTCACATGATGCATTAATTTGTTGAACATATAGAAATGACATAATGTTATCTATGTTTCTGCCACATTTAACCCATCACTGAACTGAAACACATTGCACACGGCACACAGAGGAGCAATTGGGGTTAGGTGCATTTCAGGCATAGTACTTCGTGGGACCGGGAATCAAACAGAACCATCAGAACCTTTTGCGACCCTAGCAGAGGATTAAGCAGAAGATAATGGATGAATAAATTATAAATGAATGTATTTTTACAACATATTTTAGATCTGACAAAAATTATATCTGTCAGAAGCTCGCTCTTCCGGGATAAAAACAAAACGGATTTATTATTAAAAATGGTGAAGGGACACCAACGGAAAGGGAATACGGAAACTAAATACAAAAACACTCAGTCATGTGCACAAAATAAACCAATCACCCAACATAGACAATGAGTCACAGTGGGGTTCCCATGCCCATCCAGGGGAGAACGTTTCGGGCGCTGGGCAGATACACCCAGGACAGGGCGCCAATCTATTGCTGGGCACACACTCACTCACACAGACACACTCTATGGGGACAATTTGGAGAATTCAATTGACTTAATCCATGTTTTTGGACTGTGGGAGGAAACTGGAGAACCCGGAGGAAACCCACGCGGACACGGGGAGAACATGGAAACTCCACCCAGGTGTGGATTTGAACTGGGAATCCATTGAGCTGAGAGGTGAACACGCTAACCACTAAGCCACCATGCCACCGTTAAGGGTTTCATGTTTGAGCCAAACAGATTTCATGGTTAAGCCAGTTATGGTGTCTTTTAGGTACGCACACACACAAACACACACTCACACAAACACAAACGTTGACTGTTCCTTTCCCAAAAATTCTTAATTCATTGGTAAATAAGACCATACTTCATTTAGGCATTAGATGGGCAATCTCATGGGCCTCTCAAATGCCTTGAGCTAAAATTCTCCCTCTCTTTTCCCCCCATATTTCTTTTTCTATTCACCCTCTCTTTCACTCTTATATAGAGAGCTTTCAGGTGCTTTGTTGAAGAGGGTATCATTTTCCAGTCAAGTGGGGTTCACGTCACAGCCACAATTGTGTGGTGTGTATATGTGTGCTGTGTGTTTTCTGCTTTTATATTATGATAATATTGGTTACATTGTGTATGGCAGGGAACAAACAGAATCCAAGTGATTCTTCAAAATGGTGACCCACATGGTCCATTATCTGTCAATTTACTACACTGAGCACAGATCCATACACACACTAAAAAACACAAAGACAGGTGGACAGATAGATAGACATATACACAGACCCACCTGTCTCTGATTCTCAGTTTCCAGGCGGAGACGGGCCTCAATGCACCTACGTGTCTCCAAGAAGGCCTGACGTTGGGCACGGTCTGCCAGGTAACTGATAAACACACCAGCAGTATTCATACAGAGGAACAATAACACCTGTGCACAGAGCTACAAAAGAGAAGAAAAAGACAAAGGTCAGACAAGAGGGAGAGAAAGCAGGAAGGGATATTGCTGATTTTTAAAGATCAGAAAAAAAAGAAACCTTATAAGAAAATTAATGTAATATAAATTTCATGGTTAACAAAATAAACAAAGCTACAAACTATTATATTTATCTGAAGTAAGATAATAACGGCACGGTGGCTTAGTGGTTAGCACGTTCACCTCTCAGCACCTGAGATTCCCGGTTCGAATCCCCATCTGGGTGGAGTTTCCATGTTCTCCCTGTGTCCGCGTGGGTTTCCTCCAGGTTCTCCGGTTTCCTCCCACAGTCCAAAACATGGATCAAGGTAATTGAATTCTCCAAATTGCCCCATATAGACTGTGTTTGTGTGAGTAAGTGTGTGCCCAGCGATGGATTGGCACCCTGTCCTGGGTCTATCTGCCCAGTGCCCGAAACGTTCTCCCCTGGATGGGCATGGGGAACCCCACAGCGACCCTACTAGAGGATAATGCAGGAGATAATGAATGAAAATGAAGGAAAGATAACAGTAGCATGTTGGCGTAGTGGTTAGCATTTCCTCCTCTCAACGCTGAGGATCCTGGTTTAATTGCTGGTCTGGTTGGGGTTTTCATGTACTCCTCGTGTCTGCGTGGGGGTTTCTCCAGGTTCTCAAGTTTCCTCCCACAGTCCAAAAACTTAGACTCAATGTTTATTGGCTGCTTTAACTTGCTTTTGTTGCTGTGTGAGTGATTATGTGCCCAGCGATGGATTGGAGCCATGTCCTGGGTGTCAGCCAGGCACCCAAGCACCAGCCCAGCACCCAAAACGATCTTCCATGGATGGGCATGGGGAACCCAGGGCACAAAGGCTTCATAGACAAAAGATTTCTCCCAATATACAGATAAGATGCACAAACTGACAGAATTCACGTTGAACAACAAAAGACCCCATCAACACTTCTTAGATAATTACAATTACAGTATTAAATAAAGCGATCATTAAAAAACGTTAAATAACTTTTTTGTAAGTTCATTTACTGTGGAGAAACCTCTTTAAATAATTCATGGCACCTTTAAATCTTTACTTTAGAAAGTTGAAAGGATCTTCAAAGTTCTTGAAAAGGTTCCATAACAGTTTTAAACTGGTTAGGATGGTTTGGGATAGAAATCTGAAGGTTTTGGTATCAAATCCACTGAAGTTACCAATGTGGGTTCTTGAGAAAGTCCCTTACCCCTCATTGCTTCATGAATGCTGTACGGCCGACTCTGTGTTCTGACCCCAACTGAGTTCAGATACCTTTAAGTCGCTTTGGATAAAAGTAAATGACCTAATTATTCATTCATTCATTCATTATCTCCCTTATCCTCTATTAGGGTCGCGGTGGGGTTCCCCATGCCCATCCAGGGGAGAACGTCTCGGGCGCTGGGCAGATAGACCCAGGACAGGGCGCAAATCCATCGCTGGGCACACACTTATTTACACAAACACACTCTATAGGGGCAATTTTGAGAATTCAATTAACCTGATCCATGTTTTTGGACTGTGGGAAGAAACCGGAGAACCCGGAGGAAACCCACGCAGACACGGGGCGAACATGGAAACTCCACCCAGATGGGGATTCGAACCGGGAATCCCTAGCGCTGAGAGGCGAACGTGCTAACCACTAAGCCACCGTGCCGCCTGACCTAATTATAATCAGTCAAAAGGGCACTTATTAATGTTAGCATTTTAGCACTACCCTTTCTGCTACTAGTAAAGTTGGTAAAGTGGTAATATGACAACACTAACTGTCCCACATCAACAACTCAAGTTTAAATGCTGTGACCTGACTGTGGGTTAAAATCAAATGCTTGATCGTTTTATATTACATTTATTCATTTAGCAGACGCTTTTATCCAAAGCGACTTATAAAGCGAGTACAGACTTGGCCACAGCATCCCTGGAGCAATGAGGGTAAAGGGACTTGCTCAACGACTCACATGGTTAAATTCAATGGACATGGGATTTGAACCCAAAACCCTAACCACTAAGCTACCACACCCAAGAGACCTCTTAAAGAATGATAATCTTTCCGAAACACAAAGAGACCGAGAGGCATTTAACAAAGTAGCAACTCTCAACCACTCTTTTTTGTCATCCATCCATTATCTTCCGCTTTATCCTCTACTAGGGTCAAGGGGGGGTTCCCCATACCCATCCAGGGGAGAACGTTTTGGGTGCTGGGCAAATACACCTAGGACAGGGTGCCAATCTATCGCTGGGCACACACTCACTAACACAGGCACACACACACAAACACACTAAATATGGGGCAATTTAGAGAATTCAGTTTAACTTGATTCATGATTTTGGACTGCGGGAGGAAATCGGAGAACCCGGAAGTAACCCAAGTGGACACGGGGAGAACGTGGAAACTCCACCCAGATCGGGATTCGAACCGGCAATCCCTAGATCTGAGAGGCGATCGTGCTAACCACTAAGCCACCGTGCCACCCTCTTTTTTGTCATATGTTTCTCAAAATTTAATGTTTTTTCCCCTTTAATTAATTTCAATACAGCTGCTTGGTTAAGACTGGAGAACGAAAATAGCTTCAAAAACAATACCACTACTAAATAAGACCTGGGTTATTTCTGGCACTGTAACAAGTGAGCATTTCCTTACTGTTAGTATCAAATGCTAAAAATAATATGAAACATAATCTATAATCACAGTGCTTGCTTACATTTCCACTGCTCACTTTGCTGACACAGAGCATTAGTGGTACAACAGTAGTAAAGAAAGCACTTGTGGACAAATTACTTATGAAAAGTGTGTTTGGATAAAATGCATTTAATAGTATATTAGTTGTATATAGTATATTTATTTCTCTGATGAGTATGAATGAAAACTATATAAACCGCTTTCTCTACAACATAATATAGATTCTTTAACATTCTATTTTATATTTATACTTATACTTTTTTTACAGTAAGGTTGATTAAGAATTAGCATGATGAAAATCCTTGCACAAGTATTGCACACAAACTAATTTAGTCCCAAAAACAATTCTATAGTAGACACAAGGCAAAACATTTACATGTTCTCCTTGGGGTATTCTGTAACCAGCTGCAACCATTACCTTCTAAAACAGTTATTGCTTTTACAGCATTACACATGGGCAATGTATTCACCTAGGATACTTTTTTTTGCTTCTGCATAAACTAGTCCAGGCTTGTTTCAGCACCTGCTATTCCAAAGGCCCCACAGGATTTACACGTTATGGGTAGAAGAGGGATTTAAAAGTATTAATTAAATGAACAGTGCTGAAGAAAATATGTTTCTTATTGTTTTCATCTTTATACCTAGACTTACCCAGCAGCCAATAATAGGATGCATGTACTGTAACTGATGAGCTTAGTCATTGTTTCTATTTTCGAAGAGACCATTTTAAACGCTTTGTATAGCAGCTATTTTATTTCAGTTTCCGTTATAATACAACACCAGAATTCTGCCTAATGGGGCAGTGGAGATCATCTGAACCAAATGTCATTTGATGTGAAAAAGTATAAAAATCACTGCTGTGGTCATCACTAGCCTCTTGGATTTACTGGCTGACGACTACAGAATGTGTCAAGTTACATCCACCCAAGACAGTGGTTTATAAAAACAAGGTCATGCAGTAAAGATTGTGAAAATCAAGAATAATATATTAAATGGTCCCTTAATTTGACATACACTATTACACACCCAAAATATCTTCTGTATTATTAAATGCACATGTTTTATACAGCCTCATTATCCCAAGTATATGATAGAAAGCACCTAACCATGAATTTTGGATAAATGGATGCTTTCAGCATATGGAAAGGGTCGGAGGAAGTTCCTTTTCTGTTGCGCAGTGCATTAAGCATGGTATATAATGGCATATAAATTCATAGTTGGGTGAATTTGACTGACTCAAACACAAACACAGCCCTGTCCTTAACCTTATCAAACACAACGGAGGGGAATTAACATACAGATTGTAAGCCAGATCCTAATGTCAGTCAGTTGCAGGTCTATAATGTAATTAAAACATGTCTTACTGAAAAGGTTTCCTAACTTATAACCTTCATATGCCGTTTTTTAAATAAATTTAATTGTTAGAGTGCTAAGTAGCTACCCAGAGTCCATAACTATCAATTGTTAAGTAAATGTTTAAAAAGTCAGATTTTTAATTATTTATCTGCCCATGATTCTAAAAAGCCATAACTATAACAAGATAGTTTATATGATTCTGTTTAAAAACATATATTGTTTGCCAAACTTTTGAAAGAGGTTTACTATTTCATTAAGAAAAGTTAATAAAAAGTGTATAATGTAAGGTCATTGTATGTCAGTAGTTGATTCACACTGACAGCGTTTTTGGTGGATTTGAAGCATCAACCCCCCAATATCTGGCTCATCACCCTAACCGCTGAGCTACCACACCCCACAGTGTATACAGTGTAAATATCACATGTTCTGTTCAAATGATATAAAAAAACGGATTTTTCTGGGATGCCAGCAATATATTACAAACATGTACATATTTTATTAGATTCAGTAAGGTAGTACAATTTCTCTAAACTTTGCAAAAATGAAAGGTGATGTCCTAGAGCTGACCTAAATGCATTTCTAAATACAGAACTGCTCTAAAGACAACTGTAGCAACACACTTAAGCCATTTGCTCTCGATCTTTAACTGTGACTGATTAATTGTTGGATTAATCCATTCTGATGTGTGCATCCTGGATGAAGGGATCAGAAATATGGCAGTTCTGATTGCTGATCCATAAGTGGCATTTAATCGCTTCTACAGCAAATTTAATCACTTTTTTCATTAAATAGAAGTCACTCTATTCCATGAAACAAATTAATAGGAATTCACATCCAAAAATAGTCCTTTAATTGGTTTAATGCAACTGAACACTAACAGTTTTAATAACTGCCGTTTAACTCTAGATGGAAAAAATCCCTTTGAGAGACAGTTTCATTACGAATTGCTCCTGACACAGGCATGAAAGGCGTGAAATTTTAAAGTGGGTAATCCTAATTAAGCTGTGTAGATTAATGCTTTTCTGAAATTTTGCTACATCTAAAATAGTCCTTATTGCCATGTACTTTTGGAACTTGCCATGTCTTTAATAAGCTAATCTAATAAGTGTATAATTGCTTGCTCATAGCTATGGTAACCACAAACAGCATAAGCCATGCCCACAAGCTGCATACGACAATGCTTTAAAATGAGATGCTATAGGATGGTGCTTAATAAGACAATATATGAACAATATATTTCATTTAAGGGGTCCAAGTAATTTATTCATGTAGTGCTTTTTACAATACTACATTGTCACAAAGCATCTTTGCAGTGTGGTAAGCCTTTAAACCCCCAAAAAGCAGGCTGAAATGACAGTGGCAAGAAAAATCTCCCTGTTATGTTGTTTTTTTTTTAAAAGAAACCTTGGGAGGACCAAGTGTCAGTGGGAAACTCATCCTCTTAAAGAGGCTAGGCAGTATTAACAGTGTAGGACATCCATGTACAGATTGTGCAGTGATCAGGTGTCCATATTTAACAATTGAAACATCCTGCAGGAACACCAGTCCAATACAAATATAAGCAATTTAGACAGTGTAAACTGATCAGAACTATCAGTTAAATGATTTTGAATATATAAACATTGTAAAGATAAATAATGAGATAATGTATTCAATTAATTAATGGCAGATAAAATATTACGAATTTAATAACACACTGTGTGATGATGGGCAACACTGTAGCACAACTGGAGTTTGAACTTGAAATGTGATGACTAATAATAAAAAAATAGCAAGTAGTTTTTTTGTTTGCAGCAGGAGCTTTCTCACTTAAACCATTGGCAGAACTGCAACAATTATTCATTACTATAGTATAACTATACACTGTTTGACCCAAACACCTAAAATTGTATAAACATGAATCCCTTAATGATTCTACAAAATGTTTTAATATGCACTGATCTTGGCGGCACGGTGGCTTAGTGGTTAGCACGTTCGCCTCTAAGCGCTAGGGATTCCCGGTTCGAATCCCCATCTGGGTGGAGTTTCCATGTTCTCCCCGTGTCTGCGTGGGTTTCCTCCGGGTTCTCCGGTTTCCTCCCACAGTCCAAAAACATGGAACAAGTTAATTGAATTCTCAAAATTGCCCCCTGTAGAGTGTGTCTATGTGAGTGAGTGTGTGCCCAGCGATGGATTGGCGCCCTGTCCTGGGTCTGTCTGCCCAGCGCCCGAGACGTTCTCCCCTGGATGGGCATGGGGAACCCCACCGCGACCCTAATAGAGGATAAGCGGAAGATAATGAATGAATGAATGAATGCACTGATCTTACTTAATTACTTAATGTCTGTCCACCTTTGCCAAACATTACTGGTGATGTGCTGATGATTGGTCAAGACCCCGATGGAGTTTTAAAGCATGTTGTACTAAAACAAAAGGCATATGATTATGAATTGCATTTTGGCAAAGCAACAAATAAGTCAGTGGGGACAGAATATTTTTAATTGAATCTTTGCTCATAAAATGTCCACTGTAAAACCATGTACATGTGTACATGACTCTGTTGGGGTAACAAAGAAGTGGGAGGGGGAGTAAAGGAATGAAGGAAAGACGAAAACCATGAGAAATTCAGGCAGCAGGCTGGCAGGAGTGTGAGTCAGAGGAACCTTTTTCATATAATCTTCCCACGCATGCTATTTTTTAGTGTCTTATGACCCAAGAAAGAAAGAGAGAGAGATAGAGAGAGAGTGCGAAAGACAGATATAAAGAGTGATAGGGAGAAATATAGCTTAAAAAAAGATACAGTAGATAGAAATAAAAAAAGAAAGCTGAAGCAGAAATACACATTCAAATTCAAATGCTGTTGCAAAATCATGGCATTATTTGACAGATATGTTGCTAAACAAAACTCCGCTGTGCTTGAGATGTTATAATAGTTGTCTAATTTTATCTAAATTGCTATCTTTATAGTTCTGATTAATTGTTTGCTGTTTAATAGATGCTTGCTTAATCAAGCTGTCACGTTATCTATACCTGCAATATTTTCTGTTGTTTAATGCTACAGATAACATTCTAACCACACAATTACTCCCATTTATACCCCTTAAGAAAGTATGCTTATTTTATTCTTCATTAGTTTGCCTGACAAATACACTTTTTTGATGGTCAGCTTTTTAATCATTCATTATTTACTATGTCTGTTACAGGTACCATTTAACATTTATTTATTATTACAAAATTACAATTAGTCATATATGGTTTATCTTTTAACTAATAATCTAATAATACATATTAAATAGGTAGCATATTTTCATAGTTTAATAGTCACATTTTAAAAGCTAGTGTCAAAGCTAGCTCTGCAGCTAGTGTCAAATTGTCTAGAACAGGATAAACATATCTCAAAACCCACAGTACACTTATAATTTGGTAAACACAGGAGATTTCTTAAAGGGACTAAAATTATCCTGACATTAACATTATAATAAACAGCATCAGTGGTTATTTGCTGACAATAAGAGTTACGAGTGATACAGCCATAAGGGTGGGACAGTTCTCCCAGTTACGGGAAGGACATGCAGACTTCTTAAAGAAAGGTTGTTTATCCATCCGACCTAGGATGGCAGCACTACAACAGAAAAGCTACAACAATTATAAAATACAACAACTATAATATATATATATATATATATATATATATATATATATATATATATATATATATATATATATATATATATATATATATATACAAAGTTAAATTATTATTAGTAGTAATCATAATTATTATCCCAATTATAATTGTTAAATGGTTAGCATGGTAAACTGCACTGTACAATGTTAATACATTTGTAATTGATTCACATTCATTATCATATAAATTTATCAAACACAAGTCAAAATACAGCTTTTTTAATCATAATGAAATCTCACTGTTAAGAATTCAAGGTCAAACGCTACTTTACATTTTACCAAAGCATCTCATCACCGTAAAAGGTCCAGCAGTGTCCATTATAAATTTATAAGGAGTTTTTCATGCTTTCAAATTATTTTCAACTGATATGTTTGCATGGAAATAATACAGGCATATTACTGATGCTTAAATGCTAATGTTTATTGCAAATAAATTGTATTTAAAACTTCTTGCTTTGCACATTATATTATAGAGTTATACAATTTTGATTTGTTTAGCTTCCTGCAAATGTTTGAGCACTCAAGAGATTTAAGCTCTCAGGTTTCTTTCTCCACGATCTTTGCTTTTAGGGGTGTGGTCATTCATACAGTTATTAATTGAAAACATTAGGATATTTAAAAAAATTTGAAATCCATTGACTCTTCAAACCTTTTCCCAGCATTCAACAACTGTTGAACAGCATTCAATTCCTGTTGAATTGCATTTAATTACTATGTAAATTCCTTTCTATTTCAATATAAGACTACAAAAATGTATATTGTATAACTGTTTCTTATTTTCAAATAGGTCAGAAAACTGGAGGTAATTCCTCTTACAGCATGGACATGTAAACACAAATAAAACTGAATAGAAAACTAATGTTAAGTAATATATATAGTTGCTTAACCAGCAAATCCTGACCACATGATTTAGCCATCATCCTTTATGTCTCTTACTGTAATATATACACAGGGATAAAAAATGTCCGCTCATCATATCCAAATAAACTATAAATATTTTGCCCTTTACAATGGATTAGGCAAAGGTTAATGATGAGAATAAAACATAATCACCTTGGGGTAGTCCATCTGAATGAATACATAACTAGTGTTGTTTTAGTTCACAGCTTTCATTATTTATTATTATGCCTCAAATTTAAACAGCACTATTTAGACACTTTATAAAAAATGAAAAGTAGTAATGTGTTATTTTGTCTCATTAATATTAATAAGTCTAAATTGTATTTATATAGTAGCTTAATCCCTAGGTATGGGTTGAGTACATTGACATTAATCTTAACTAAACATTAATTCATGGGAATTTACCCCTGAAAACATTCTACATACTGCATTAATTCTTAACACCACTTTGCAACAAATGAACTACATTAGTTGATTACAGCCCTAAACACTGTATCAACCACACAATGACACACCAAACACAGAATTTGTCCAACAAGCAACACTGATTAAGCCAAAACTCAACCAAATGTCTGCCACTATTTTAACACTATTTTCATATAACTCTTCCTCAACAATCGCTGCATCAGCCCTGCGAAAAAAATCGACAGAACACTTTTACATTAAGCAGAGTGATAATCCAACAGCCCTCCTCACAATCCACTGCATCAGTTCAACAATATTTTACAAAACAATACCACTAGCAAATATTTCAATACAGTTAAAACAATATAACAAATATAAATGTAAGACCATAGTCAACAAATATGTCATAACTCTATCATGAACCTAACAAACACATTTAGGTTCAACACATTGCTTGAATTTGTAACACAGCACTTTTCAAGTAATGTGTTAGTTCACCATATGCAGATTTAAACAGAATAATATTGTAATGTTACTGAACACTACGCAAACACATATCTGATGGACATTTATTACAACATCAACTTGATTAACTAGTGTAAGTAAGAACGTTAAAACAGTAATCTAGCACAGTTTTCATGAGGTCCAGTGCATTTCAGAACTTGGACAGCGACAGCAGTCAAGTTATTGGGGCAATCAGACCTCGGATTTGTTTATTTGTCTCTACAAATCAAAACATTAACAGAATAGGAGTTTTATTCCTACCTGATTAGTGTAAAGTTTGGTGTGGGGAGCCACGAGCAGTTGGAGGGAAATGTGCAACGCGGAGGTCACCAGCCCCGCCACGATGGCCCAGGTGAGTGGCAGTGGCAACATGCTGTAGGTGGCGAAGAGCGTGAAGAGCACATAACCCACGCCGTCCCCCAGCAGGCCGTATCCGAGCCCCGTGGCCAGGATCTGGGTGGCCATGGCCGCCCACGTCACGGCGCCGCTGTACTGCAGGTAGCCGTGCGAGCTGGCGTCCTTGCGCACTACCACGAGCGCGCAGATCACCACCTCAACGCCGGCGAAGAAGCCCAGCAGCGCGCCCTTGATCGGGTCCACGGGCGTGGCGCCGAGTGTCAGGTGCAGCACGAGCAGCGTCAGCTTGGTCACCACATCCAGCACGTTCATCACCGCCACGGACTTGCGCCGCTGCCCGAGGAAGTAGCGCTGGTACAGGCGCTCGAGTTCGCGCGACTTGAAGGCGTAGCGCAGCGTGGGGAAGATGACGCCGCGGTACGCGCAGCCCCAGCTTACGAAGAAGTCCGAGTTGCTGGGCGCGCAGTCGAGCTGCAAGAAGCCCAAGTCGCTGCTCGAGCGCTCGGGGAACACTTTGGTGCCGCAGCTGTTGTGGCGCTCGCCCAGCGACGGTCGCCCGGCGGCGGACTGTTTGCGCGCGTCCTGCCCCGCCGGCTCGTCGGCCTTGGGGCTGCTGTGCTCGTGGATGAAGCGCTGCTCGGTGATGTGGCGCACTGCGTTCTGCCACAGCAGCCGCTTCGCTCTGCCGCCGCTGTTATTCGCGGGGGTTTTGTTGATCGTGTACAGCTCCTCGCCCGCGCTCGAACACCGGACTTCGGACAATTCCATCGTCTCGAGAGCCGACCCGAGTCCTCCTGCGTACGTCTGTGGAAGGATGCTGCAGGTATGGGGGGGAGCACTAACTCAACATAGTCGGGAGGCTTTTACCCCGCCGCTGATCCCGGCTCGCGCTGGCCCCCTGGTCTGGAACGGAAAGGTTCGCGTTAGAACTGTTCTGCATGCTTACTGGGCTCTTTCTCGCGGGAAAGAAGGGCTCTGTCCCAGCGACCCTGCCATGCGCTAAAGGGTGTGTAGCGCGCATTCGCATGCTGTTTGTTTAGCCCGCTACCCATCAAGCCACCACCGCTCCTCCGCAGCTGGAGTCTCGTTCTGCGGCGTCTGCGCTCGCTCTCATCAGCAACGGGATGCCGGGGCGCCTTATTTCCCGCCGCGCGTCCGAGGCGTGCAGCCGAGAACCTGCACCAGTCGTTCCAGTGGCGCCATTCTGCCCCCCGCGCTCCCGTATAGAGAGAGCACTCGATCACACTTCGTCACGCGTGGCTGCGTTTGTCCCGGGAAGTCGAGATGCGTCGATTCTGATAAATGGCAGCCGATCACAAACTCCAGCAAAGCGTGGCGTGCGGGTCCCGCGGCGCGGACATCTTCAGCTGCAGTGAGGGAGAGAGGCTCGATGTCGCCAGCGCAGTAACCTCAGAGCACGACGTTGCCACCCTCCCGCTCACTCAGAGGTCTGGAGCAGAGCGCGAGGTGCAGGCTGGAGAATGCGCCAAATCTGCGCCAATTACACAGAGAACAGGCTGGCGCACAGCTCACAGCAGCGCGCCGCAGGGACGGACGGACGGACGGATCGGCCACCTTAACCGGATCAGGAGGTCGTTCCTATAAAACGGCGGCGTGTCGGGCTGCGCGCGTGTGTTCTGGCATGGGGCGAGCTGCGTGTCAGCTGAGGAGCGATGACGTCACGGAGGCCTTGCCTCTGCCTGCCTGCCTCGCTGTTCCATTGTCTGCGCTCGTACAGACGGCGCTCGCGGGCGCGCGCCTGTGTATCTGTGATAACGACAAGCCGATCAAAGATCACAGCAGGGGCGTTTTTAGGGTTTAGGAACATCAGGGGCTTTAGCCCAGATCCCTTATTCCCCCCTCTGTCCTCTTTAAAAACTGCCCTTTCATGACTGTATTTATCCATTTTTCAAACTGTTTTTTCAAAACATTTATTTTGTTAGATCATTTATTAGTTATATTGGAGAAAATTAAACTTTTGAATTAATGAACCTGAGCTTCGGCAGAAAAGCAGGTATCCGTTTTACGAGTCAGTCACA
This sequence comes from Corydoras maculifer, assembly GCA_019802435.1. Lineage (NCBI taxonomy): Eukaryota > Metazoa > Chordata > Actinopteri > Siluriformes > Callichthyidae > Corydoras > Corydoras maculifer. The sequence goes on from JAFMOD010000781.1 coordinate 785,380, forward strand.
GATGAGCCAGGTTTAACAAGGTTTTGCTTTAAAATACCGCAACTTTGCGACAGTTTGCGCCTTCAGAAAAATTCCGACGGTTTGTAAAAGCTGAGAAGCTGCGCTTAACAGCCAACATACAGTTATTACGGTAACTTTACTCCCGATACTGGCGACACACACACACACACACACACACACACACACACAGAAGCACAAACAGCTGACGGTGACTCCTTGGTTCGGTCCCGCTGCTGGAGGAGAGGCTGCAGAGAAAGCTGCTCTTATTTGATCCGGGGCAACTGACAAAACACCCGGGGCTATAGCCCCGAAAACCCAGGTTCTTACGACGCCCCTAGATCACAGAGACGACTAACGACGCGAGTCGCGCCGCCCGTTACATATAACACATCCTAGAATTCAATAGTGAAGTTGAGCACTGGCTACTAAATAATGAATCACTGTGTCAGTGTGAGGCAGGTAAGTCAGCTGGAACTTTTCCGGCGCTGTTCTACACTGACTCACCGACATTAATCGTCACATACCTATTTCCAGGGTGTACTCAAGCCGATCGCAGCTAATCAGCAAGTCTTTAGTGAGTCATCAAGGTCCTGTTTTGTGGTGAATGCATGGCAAGCTTTAAAGTATAGGTGCCAGCAAATAATAATGTTATTTTGAGCCAAAGACGTAGTCTTAACATTTGTGGTTCTATAAAATCTTCTGATAAATAGCTCTCTGAGCATGATGTCAGTGCCAGACTGACGAATAATATGTTTATTATTATTATTATTATTATTATTATTATTATTATTATTATTATTATTTTATCAAAGTGGTCTAAGGTGAACACAAGCAATGACGTAAAACAAAAATCCCCTTTCACTAGATTAATGACTTTCTATATCAGTACAGATTTAAGCAGACTTTGGGCCATATGGTCAGACTCCAAGTTTCATTAAGGTTCAGAAGTTAGCACATCTCCGACAGGCAACAAACCTCTGCACATTACTAAAAATTACTATAAATTACTATTCAGTTCCTGAATGTCACACATGGAAAAATAAATCATATAGTAGTTTTCTGTTCAACAAAATACAAAAGTACTGGTATGTACTGTATATTTTGTGAAATTAATGTTGTGAAAAGGTGGCACTATGACTTTGATGGCTAGCACATTCACTTCTCAGCACATGGGATCCAGGTTCAAATCCTGATCTGGATTTCCAGGTTCTCCCTGTGTCTGGGGGTTTTCTCTGGGCTCTCCGGTTTCCTCTCACTGTCTAAAAATTTGGATTTAAGATAAACTGGCTTCTCTAAAATGCCCATATATAGTGTGTCTGTTTGTTTCAGTGAGTGTGTGCCCAGGGATGGAGTGGTGCCCTGATCTGGGTGTATCTGCACAGCGCTCAAATTGTTTTCCCCTGGATAGTCATGGGCAAACCTTCGTAACCCTAATCCCTAGTACTGTATAGGATTAAGCAGAAGATAATGAGATGAGATAATATAAGAATATTGTGACATGCCTCCCCAGTTGTATGTTTCCAACATTGTGGAATATTTGGGAACAGTTCTGTATCTGTTTGACCATGATTTCATAACCATTGTACCCCAATTTAAAAAGTAAGGTGCATAATGGCATGGTTGAATCATTTTAATGTGGAAGAATTTTAAGTAATTTGAACATTTACAGAATGAACTTGAACAGAGACTGCAAGACAGATTATCTTGTCCAATATTAGCATCTGATCCCACAATTGTTCATCTAGACAAATGAGCATCTAATCAGACAGATACACCACACAATCTTGTAGAAAGCCTTCCAAAAGGATCTCAGAAAGGCTTTAAGAGTTGTAATGTGTAGGCATTCTAATACTTATGTAGTTCCCCCCCCCCTCACTCTCAACACTGTCAGTTTAAGAAGAATAGTGCGATTGAAAAAAAACGACCTCAGACGAAAGGGGTCAGAGGAAGTTGTCAAGAACAGTTCTAATAAACAGACTGTGCACAGTCAAGCAATTTGCACCAAACACGCATGTACTCCAACTAATGTGTCCAAATGCACAACCCCATTCTCAGCTCAGATGAATCATAACAACAGACGGGCAGTTAAAGTGTCATTGCTGTCGAACGAAAACAGAGAGGCAAGATTCTAGTTGGCAAAAGGGTGCAAATATGAGTGAGCAGTAGATGACATGAGAAGTGTTCAGATCCCTGTTGCACCAAAATTGACAAAGCAGCATGAAATGATAAACTATATCTGTTTGGTTTCAAGGTTATCCAAGGGCCAGATAAGTGTTGGGAGAAAGACTTATAAACCAGACAGCGGGTAGCACAAACAGGATATTTTTAATATACCTCCATATAACAAAAACACAATAGCTGAGACCAAAAAGACACATACTAAAGTTCTCTGAAGCTGAAGGAAGAGTGGGGCTGGCATAAATAACAAAAACTGGTCAAGTGACCAAAGATAAACAGACTAAATCGACCACAGCTGAGAACAAATAAAAAAGAACCACCAAACGGACAAAGGACCTTAAACCAAAACAACCCAAACCAAAATACAGTCCAGACTGAAAAGTGCTTGTAGACCCTGGTTGATATCTTTGGATGTATGTTTAAATATTACGAACCAAGTCCATCCCTTCATAATAACTTCCAGCAAGACAGTACACCAATACACAGGGCATGATAGTTCAGTGGTTAGGGTGTTGGGTTAATAATCTAAAATTTGAAGGTTCAAATCCAAGGTCCACTGAAGTTACAAGTGTGGCCCCTTTAGTAAAACCCTTAACACTTATTGATTTAGAGGTGCTGTATCATTACTATCCCTGCATTCTGACCGCAAGCATTAAGTGTTTTTTAAGTGATTGATTTTGCCTACAGTGCTTACACCAAGAGGAGTTGGTCCCTCACATTTAACCCATCAGTGCAGTGAAACTCACACCTATACACACACTGAGTGAAGTGAGCACATGTGCTCAAGGTGATCAATTGGTCAGGGAGCAATTGGGGTTAGGTGCCTTGCCCAAGGGCAATTCAGCTATAGGATTTGGTGAACCAGCAATCAAAACGGGAACCTTCAAGCAAGGTTGGTTTCTTAACCACAAGTTGGAATACTTGTAATAGCTTTGTAAAAGCATCTGCTTTTTGACCCAATGTAATATAATGTATATAGATTTGAATTGATCCATTAACATGACAGTGACGGTTCCCAGATCCTAATTCTGATCATAAATCTGCCTGTTTAGAGCAAATATATAATAAAATGAATGAATTAAAATAACAACCGTTATAAAATGTTTAGCAACTGCTAAAAAATGTTCTGTCAAATGGGTTGTACATCTAGAATTATTTTGGCACCTATCTATCCTACAATAAACTTCACAATACTAAAGGCCAAAAGAGTCCCAAAAGCATTCCTAGATGGGTCACCATATTTACAATAAATGTGCAAATGTATTGTAACACACCGCTTAATCACTGAATTCCAATGTTTCATTCAGTCCCAGGTCACATTGTCACAGGTGTTTAAAAACAAGCACCTAACCATGGATTCTGGACAAATGCCCCCATGGATGAATGAACAACAGTTTTTACAGAGATAGTCCCAGAAGAGGAAAACTGTTATCAACCTTCAAATGTCAGGTACTAACTTAAAACAAAATGTCATAGAAGCAGGTGTAATGTGTAGATGTTCAAAACCTTTTGTCTATATACTGTAGTATATTCACTCAATTAACACATTATTAAATGTTATATAAATATATATATATATATATATATATATATATATATATATATATATATATATATATATATATATATATTTAAAATTTTTATATACTTATTTTATGTTACATGTTGCCTGTGTAAGGAGTGTTCAAATCTTGTTGTACATGTGTACTATGACAATAAAAAACTTACTTTCATTCATAAGTTGCTACACCTCTTTTGTACATCTTTGTGATTTTATCAGTTTTACTTAACATATAGGGCGCAGGGCACGGTAGCTCAGTGGTTAGGGCATTGGGCTATCAATCTGAAGGTTGTGACCAAATGCATTAAATGTATGTAATGTAAATGTATATGGATAAAATATATAGATAATTCACACAGATTGTTAGTCATTTTTACTCAGTTTTCTAATAACCAGGAGGTATGTAGAGAAGCAACTGAACTACAGATTGTATTAGTAGAAAAACAATGTGGATCTACGTACTATATCTTCCTCTTCTATAAGCTAGTTCTTCTTTCTTCCTCCTTCCTTGTTCCTATTAGGGGTTGCTACAGCGGAGAAGATTTGCATGTTTGACTTGGCACAGTTTTAGGACACCCTGCGTGACTCAACCTTCCTACTTACCCAGGCTTGGGACCAGCTAGCACTGTGAGTGAACTATGTATGCCCCTATGTCTAGGACAAGTTACCCATCAGCATGTCCTCAGGCATGGAAAGAAACCAGAAGAAAACAAATGTGCAGGCACAGGAAGGACATGCCGATTAAATACAGAAACAACTGTGTTTCCCCAATGAGAAAACATCTCGCTTTGAGGCTCCACGCTTCTGCCTTTAAGACACTGTGTAACATACGCTTTTTATTTTGTGATTGTGCATATCCAATTGATCTAGTGTCGGTGTAAGATTTAACTATAACAATATTATAACTACATACAGTTATAATATGGATAATTATTAATAAAGATAAACACACACTCTTATTCTTGTAGAAAAAAAATGTTGATTCATTTTAAGACCATAGCCACCTACAATATTTACATTTAAATTTAGTCATTTAGCAGACAATTTTATCCAAACCTACATAAAACAGCACCCGAAACGTTCTCCCGTGGATGGGCATGGGGAACCTCGCCCCGTCCCTAGTAGAGGATAAAGCGGAAGATAATGGATTGATGGATGGAAATTTCTTCATATCAGTACCCTTGCAACTAGTTCAGTTTTGGCAGCAAAAAGTCTAGATATGACAATTATATTACAATATTTATTTGTAATTCAAGCACCAAACCTGGAGTGATAGAACCATTTCTGTTGCTGCCCCTTCACTTTGGAACACTCTCCCTAAAAGATAACGTGACACTTCCGACCTGTCTACTTTTAAGTCACTTCTCAAAACTTGTTTTCGATTGCTTTTAACATCTAATCTGATATTTTAATTCTGTTTTTTTTATTTAAGTTGAGCTTTTTCTTACTTTTATATCTGCATTAATGTTCTATATGTCTTACTTGTTTTAATGTTATACTGTTTTATTTGTTTTGTAAAGTGTCTTTGAGGTCCCTAAAATTGACTGAATTGTTGAAGGTAAATGTTGGCCTCTCTGTTGTCTCCTGTAGAACCTGAACTACCAATCAGGACAAGGCCATCTCAGTGTAATTACACCAACCAATCAGTATGAAGGACACAGAATATTGGGAAAGGAGGCAGAGTGATAACCAGCACTATCACTAGGTAGGATCAGTGAGTTAAAGGCCTTTATTCAATAGTCAATGTGTAATGACAGGGTGGGAAAAAGGAATCTAGACCAAACACTAGAGACACATATCAATAGACCCACTTCTATTAATATGTGGTGCTAAAAAAAGCTCTCACAATAAATATTCTTACAATAAATAGTTCTCACAATAAATATATTTCTGTACTACTTTGAGAATTTATTTTGATTCCATGGCCATTTTTCCTACCAGCTTAACTTACTCCACTGATATATGGTTTCAATCTCTAATAAATGTGTATGTTTTCTCTTTTTATTGTCACTAATTAATTCTTTTCATAAAACATGACCTTTACAGTGGTGTTCATTCATTTAAAAAATTTTCTTGATCCACATTTTTATAAGGAAATAATCTGCAATTCCCACTCTTATAAATAAAAAAGTAAATAAAGCAACAAAAACAATCATTTATTCCTAAGGAATAAATAAGGAGTTCCATGAAACAGCTATTGTTTAAGTCCAAATACTCTCTCTCTCCTTTTTTTCCTCTCTCACACTCTCTTTCTATAAGTTTGTGTATGTGTCTGTGTGTGTGTGTGTGTGTGTGTGTGTGTGTGTGTGTGTGTATGTGTTTGCTCCTTGTGCATCTTGGCTCTCTTCCAAAGCCTTGGGTGAAGTGTGTGAAGTGTATTTGAGGAGAGCTAGTGGGTTTTGAGATAAGAGGATAACACAGAGCTTGATGATTTTTTCTAGCTTTTAAATGAAGTGCAGCCATAAAAGAGTAAAAGAAAGGAACAGATACCAGAGAAGGGAAAAGATGAGACACTTTTACCCTTATGGCTCCTTCTCAAATGCCACTTTAATTGGAAGACCCTCATATGCAATTGCACTTAGTGCAGCTGGTTGTGGATAGTTTCTAAAATAAATACAGTTGAAACTGGGACACACATAGAAATAGCGCAAGAGATGTAGGGTAAAGCCGGAGTGAGTGAGAGTTTTGTCACCACTAAAATATACCTTAAAACATTGGCACTGCAGTAGGCTTTTCTTATTTGGTGTTAAATGCCAACATACAAATTTGCACAAAAGAGAGCCCTGACTAAATTACACATTGTGTGTAATTTAATCCTACAACCTTTGTAGGGTTAATATTCAAATAGATGGCATATACTAGAATATACGCGCTACATTCAAAGAATAATATGCAAACAGTTTTTTAAGTCATAATCTTTTACCCTATTACCAGCAGATATTTGTAGTGATGATAAGAATTGTCATCAATTGAAATCAAATTATAATTTTTTTTAAATATAAAATAGCTTAATATTTAGATGAGTTTAAGCAACTTTAATTAATGAAGAAATTATATTATGATTAGTAGAACACTCATCTCATCATTAAAATTTAGTACTGATAACATTGTTACCTGTCCAGCACCTGAAATGTTCTCCCCTGGATGGGTATGGGGAACCCACCCACGAACCTAGTAAAAGATTCACTGGAAGACAATGAATGAATGAATGATTGATTGAATAAACATTGTTACCCACTCACGGGGCAATATTTAATATTATTGCTAATATTGTTTACTATAGTGCAATATGCAATATTATTGAAAATATTGTTGTCTTATAGGGCGGCACAGTGGCTTAGTGGTTGATACAATCGCCCCTCAGGGAAAGGGATTCCCAGTTCGAATCCCAATCTGGGTGGAGTTTCCATGTGCTCCCCGTGTCCATGTGGGTTTCATTTAAAAAATCTTCTTGATCCACATTTTTATAAGGAAATCATCTGCAATTATCACTCTTATGAATGAAAAGTAAATAAAGCAACAAAAACAATCATTTATTCCTAAGGAATAAATAAGGAGTTCCATGAAACAGCTATTGTTTAAGTCCCAATACTCTCTCTCTCTCCTTTTTTTCCTCTCTCACACTCTCTTTTTATAAGTTTGTGTGTGTGTCTGAACGGAGGTTCTCTGGTTTCCTCCCACAGTCCAAAAACATGGATCAAGGTCATTTGAATTCTCCGCATTACCCCATATAGAGTGTGTTTGTGTGTATATATATAAGTAAGTGTGTGTGCCCAATGGTAGCTGCCCTGGGTACCTGCCCAACGCCTGAAACGTTCTCCCCTGGATGGGCATGGGCAGGGGGAATCCTGAGACCCTATTAGAGAGTAAAGAAGAAGATTATGGATGGATGGATTGTTGTTTTATGTGCAATTCTGTATACTGGGCTTTATACAGCAATTTCATTTCATTGTTACTGTGCAATACCCACTCTCTGTTTATTGTCATTTTTTATTTACCTTTTGTGAATGTAGGAGTTTTTAAACTTATTGTACTTGTGTATAGTCACAATAAAGGAATTCTACTCTATTCTATTTTGTCACATCATCTCTGGCTAAATCTTTTACTGGGGTAACTATGGCAAATTAGAACAGCCAATTTACCTTGAATATATGCTTTTGGACTGTTTGAGGAAAATGAAGAACCCATAGAAAACCAACGTGGACACGTGAAGAACATGGAAACACCACCCAGATTGGGAATCAAACCTGGATTTCTGGCGCTAGAGGAGGATGTATTAACCACTATACAGATGTACTAAACACATACAGAAGTGCAAATTAATCAGTGCTGATTCCGGCCATTGACCGTTTTTTATTCTGAAGAACAATGTATCCTGGTAGCGGCACGGTGGCTTAGTGGTTAGCATGTTCGCCTCTCAGCGCTGGGGATTCCCGGTTCGAATCCCCATCTGGGTGGAGTTTTCATGTTCTCCCCGTGTCTGCTTGGGTTTCCTCCGGGTTCTCCGGTTTCCTCCCACAGTCCAAAAACATGGATCAACTTAATTGAATTCTCAAAATTGCCCCATATAGAGTGTGTTTGTGTGAGTGAGTGTGTGCCCAGCGATGGATTGGCGCCCTGTCCTGGGTCTATCTGCCCAGCGCCCGAGACGTTCTCCCCTGGATGGGCATGGGGAACCCCACCGCGACCCTAATAGAGGATAAGCGGGAAATAATGAATGAATGAATGAATGTATCCTGGTACAGAGCTGCAGTGCTTGTTTCAGTTTTCATTTTCATAAATTTATTTCAGCTGTTTTTCCTTGTTACTTGTGTTTATATTGGGTCTTTTTCATTACTTTAGCTAAGGCTTATTTTGTTGAAAATTACTGCCAAGAGCTAGTTTACTAATTTGGCCCTGCAATAGCTCTTCATCCTTGCCCTCAAAGAACATCTCAGTACAGCCTTACCCTGCAATGAACAACTCCACAGAAACTTGTCATTCAGTCAATGTCCTGGCACAAACCAGCTCAACAGACGATGTCTTGCTGCCTGCTGTATCACCTGAGTGTATGACTGAGTAATTATGGGCCATTAAATAAATGTAATTTACTCTCTTTTTAGTTCAAAGAGTGTGACTGTGTTTCTGACATCTATAATATGTGTTCACCGTATTGTATCTGGTCATCACATTTATATTTGTTTGTAAAGTTTATTTAAACTGTTTATATAGAGTACCATAGTAAAGTGTCCCATCGGTGATTAAAAGATGTTGCTGCTCCAGTATAGGAAAGGAACTTTAAAGCTGTTCCGAGGGAAGACATACATAGTTTTATTTGCCAAATAATAGAGTCACTGTCGTAAAGATTTATTTTTATGATGTGTGTTCCTGAATATGAGTTCTTTTGAAATGTATTTTGACAGGTCAATGGGCAGGGATGTTTTTTAATGACAAAATGTGCAATACTTTAGAATCATTGGAGAAACAATGTGAAGAGAAATAAAAAGAAACAGACAGATGGAGATAGAGTTGGGCAGATGGAAGTCATTTCATGTTTTTATTCGAAACTGTTTTACTTTAGTTTTTTTCCCACTTAATCATCCCACTCCCCTTCTGGTGTGTAAGTGTGTATATGGATAAGGTTTATATCATGTTGTAGGGACCAAAATATGTTTAGGCACACTGCGTTAAAATATATCGTCAGAATGAACAACAGGTCCCCATAATGAAAATTACTGTATAAAGTTAATTGAAGACTCTGTGACGTGTGTGTGTGTGTGTGTGTGTGTGTGCGCGTGTGTGTGTGTGAAACATTTTGATACTTTGGTTGCTTGGCAATACAAAAGTAATATAAAAATTATATATAAAGCAAGATGGGATTATATTATTTATTCATTCATCCATTATCTTCCGCTTTATCCTCTATTAGGGTCGCGGTGGGGTTCCCCATGCCCATCCAGGGGAGAATGTCTCAGGCGCCGGGCAGACACACCCAGGACAGGGCGCCAACCTATCGCTGTATATTATTTATAATTTACAAATTTATGTAACATCAAAATCCAGAAAGTATATAAAACAGAATACACTAAAATTCACCCAAGCTGAGGATTTTAGTTACAGTTATTGCTGCAAATGGGAGTCACATCAGGTACTAATAACAAATGTTTACATACTTTTGACACTCACAGATATTACAACATTTTCTTAATAAATAAAAAAACAAATCTAACATTCTTGTTCTATTTGTTAAAAATATATATATTTTTAATTAGATGTATCTGTTTGGTTCTATAGATTTACATCACTCTCTCTATCCATCCATCCATCTAACCACCTACCTCTCTTCCCACCCATTGAACTATGTTTTATAACACTGCTCTTTTTTACAGGTAGACAGACAGATTATTAGTGTGGCATATCTGATTGTTTAATACTTGTAATGCTGCAATTCTTCAGACTTTTGGTTGCAAATCATGTTACCAATGAGTCCAATTTGGAGGCTTTATATTATCAAGTCTTCAGCCCCATGCGCTCCTCCAAGCAATTGTCTAAGGACCTAAAATCAGATGTAATCCAGGTCAACATGACAGGAGAAGGCTATAAGAAGATAGCAGTAGGGATTCATTTAGCAGGTTTTAAAGTGCAGAATGCTTTTAAAATGGCAGTTCAAGGTAACTGTGACAGTCAAGATGAGCCCTAAAAGAGCAAAAAGGGATTTTAGCTAGAACTGCTTGTCAAATTAAAACCCATGTATAAATGCCAGGCACTTGCAGTAAAGTTAAGCTGAGTCAGGAGTGGTGTTGCTCTGTTTCACTATGCAATGCGACTTTAAAAATGATCTTATCACCTAATTTACATTATATTAGAATACATTCAAATTATGCAATATAACATTTAGATAGGTTATATGAGTTATGTAAACAAATGCTGACTTGAACTCTTTTTTTCATTTTATTTAAGCAGCACTCTGCCTATAATCAAGTATATTGTTGTAAATATATAGTATTTTAATAAAATAAAAATTACACTTGTGTAAAACTCTGTTGGATCTGCATGTGTATGGGTTACATGACTGACAATGTTACTGGAAATTTTGCAGGGGAGATGAAAAGTATGGATCCCACCAAATCCTGGAAGCAAATGACAAACCATTAGTATATATATATATATATATATATATATATATATATATATATATATATATATATATATATATATATATATATATATATATATATATATATATATATATATATATATATA
>JAFMOD010000781.1:803030-838461 GCA_019802435.1 Corydoras maculifer
GTGTGTGTGTGTGTGTGTGTGTGTGTGTGTGTGGGTGTGTGTGTGTGTGTATGTGGAGGAGAAAGTTTCTGGGCGTTGGGCAAACTCAGAGCCACAATCTGACTATCTTAAAGAAACTGGTGCTATAGATTATCCAAAACTTAATCAAGTTTAATACTTTGTTCCATTTTATCATCATATCATGTTGGGTTGGGTAATATTTGTAAGCATGCACTGCAACATAACATAATTATAGGCCCTGAACTTAAAAGTTAATATGAAGATACAGGCAGAATTGAAATGGTCTGGGCAAATATACATACATACAAACATTTACCAAATTACAAACTATTACCACTGTCTTAACCTTTTCATATGTGACAAAGAGTTTGTAGTTCACTAACAAAGAGTCAGTAGTTTATACAATTAGAGCTTTTAACAAAAAATAAATAAATAAAATAAATAAATAAATCAAATGATAATATACACCCTACATACATCAGAATTAGAATCAGAATCAAAATCAGAATACTTTATTAATCCCCAGAGGGAAATTGCAGTTTTTGCAGATGCTCCATTTGTCATTTTTCATAAACAGAAGTTCAGTAAGGACTACATTAAAGTAAGTAAGTAATACATTAAATCCTTTTACTTTCTATGGACAGGTTACATGAGCTAAGACTGTGAATTCGAGTGAATCGGGTCTGGTTCTGTTGGAATCTGCACAATATATCAAAGGCATGTGAACATTAATTTTATTCACCCATACTGGATTGATGGCTTCAATTTACTTTGACAACTTTGACTTTGGGTGGCATGGTGGCTTAGTGGTTAGCATGTTTAACTCTTAGCCCTGGGGATCGAGGTACGTATCCCAGTCTGGGTGGACTTTCCATGATCTCCTTGTGTCTGCATGGGTTTCTTCCAGGTTCTCCAATTTACTCCCACAGTCTAAAAACATGGATTTAAGGTAAATTGGTTGTGCTAAATTGCCCTATAAATTGCCCTCATATAGTATATGTGTGTCTGTGAGTGAGTGACGTGTCTGGGTAAACACTTACTCACAGACATGGATTGATATCCTGTCCTGGGTTTATCTGCCCAGTGCCCGAAATGTTCTCTTCTGTATAGCCCCCTCCCCCCGACTCTAGTCCCTAGTATAGTATTAAGTGGAAGATGATGAGATGAATTTTGACTTTGTACTATGCAGGATTTTGTACTATGATCTTATTACATTTTATTTAAACCAAGCCATAAATGCATGTGCAAATGTTATGTGCTGAACCCAGCATGACCTACTGCTAAATAAAATATATGCTAAATGAAGTTTTTAATAATATACCTCTTAAAAATATTTGTGTATTGCATGAAGATGTTTTTAACATTGAAGTTAATGATGGTTGTTTGCTGGCATAGTGGATCAGGCATGAGAAATGAAGAAGACCCCTAAACTGGATTAATCGAGAAATCATCTCTCCATAAGATAACATCTTTATGATAAAAGACAATGCTGATCTTTAATTTGCTCAATATGAAACTAATAATAAAGCATAAGCAAGACTATTTCAAAGTATACATTTGCAGCTATAGCAAGGTATTAGCAAATCAGTGACAAGATAACATAACCGAAAGTCAAAATAGTGCAGGAAGGAAATGTCTATTATATGGACATTGAAAAAGTTGTGTTAATAAATACATAAAAGTGCGAGAACAGTCAACACAAAACTGAGCCCTAATTAAAAAATAATCAAACTGCTAAAATTATTGGAGTTCTTCTACTGTCCAGACATAAATAATTAAACCACTTGTGAACTGTGTTTTAGCAATAAAAGCAAGTACACATAGATATGTTATCATTTGAATACCAACACACGTACAGAGGAAACAGAACTGATCATCATCAGTGAGCCTTAAAAAGTTAAAATTAACACTGTAGAACAAACTCAATTTCTGGATGAGACTAATAAGTTTGTAGGTGGAAGTGATTACAAAAGTGTTGAAGTCGATCGATAAGAAGGAATTATGGAGCACATGAAGTATGCAAAAAGACAGTGAGGAGAAAAGAAGCAGTGTTGGGACCATTTCCTCTTCTCTCACATCATTTTAAAAATAGCAACACAGAGAGGCACTGTTCTCTCAAAAACAAACACACAGCAGCAACACCATGATATTGTTTTACTGGGTTTTGCATAAATAAAGGACAAGCTTTAATTTGGTAATAAAATGTATTCTATCTTCATCTATTTTATTATATTATACAACTATTATACAACTAGTAATACTCACATTAAAGACTTATTTTTATGACACTCATGTCTAGTGTCTTGTTATTAACATTTATGAAATATTAAATCATAACTTATAGCTTTCTTGAGAATTGTGTATTATTATCCACATGAGACATGAGACATGTGGTTAATAACACATCTAACCCAACTGCTCTCCGAGGTGCAGGGCTGTATACAGGGCTGCCCACCGCTCTGGGCACATGTGCGCACTTCTCTAGTGTGTTTTTCACTGCATAGATAGATTAAATGTGGAGGATCTCAATGTGTAAGCACAGAAAAAAAAAATTCTGTAAATGGTTGTATAATCATATCACATTAATTAGAAAAAGAAAGATTCATCCATTCATTCATTCATTATCTTCGCGGTCGCGGTGGGGTTCCTCATGCCCATCCAGGGGCGAACGTTTTGGGCGCTGAGCAGATAAACCCAGGACAGGGCGCCAATCCATCGCTGGCACACACTCACTCACACAGACACGCACTCAATTGACTTGATCCATGTTTTTGGACTGTGGAAGGAAACCAGAGAACCCGGAGGAAACCCACGCAGACATGGGAAGAACATGGAAACTCCACCCAGATGGGGATTCAAACCGGGAATCCCTAGTGCCGAGAGGCGAACGTGCTAACCACTAAGCCACCGTGCCGCCCAAAAAGAAAGATTTTAATTTCAATATATATATAACTTGCCTCCAACACTTTTTATCTTATTTCTATATATTTTGTATTTTTGTACTTAATCTAGCCTTCAACTTAATTCTGTTTTTATTTATCTTATATGCATTTTTCTTTTATTATTTTTATTCGTCTTTGTTTATGGGGCATCTGTGAATTTCCCCTGGGGATTAATATTAATAAATTATAATGATTCTGATTAAATGATATTGAAAATTTAACAATGTATATTACATTTTTCAAATTAAGTTTTATTTTGTATCATTTTTTTTTGTATTTTCTATTCCCATATGTTAAAAAAAAAAAAAAAAAAAAAAAAAAAAACAGTAAAGAAACTTTGAGAATACATGGATACAATTGGGGACCATTCTTTTTGAGCAGCAAGTAATACTGATAAGCTTAAACCCTCCCTGAAACCAGTCAGAAATTGACCTGCAGCATCTTATTATGATATAAACTCATAGCTCACATCTGCAACAATCTGCAAATTGTAAATGGTTTGCAAATATTAACGATTACAGCAGTTAATATTATTAACACCCTGTTATACATGACTAAAACAGCCAATACAAAACATTATTTACTGTAGGGATTAAAGCTCATTTTGATCTATACTTTATAATAATAAGAAAAACTATTTAAGTATTACAATTTATTAAAAAGCTTATTATAATTTGAAACTATTTAGGGTAAGTCTTAATTTGCCATCATATATAACAGTAGAGAGTCTTCTACAGTAAAACATAAGACTGCAGAACACAAAACCTTAATCCTGTTGACAGTATGTATAGAGTGTGTAATAAGATCATGTCTGGCCTTTGTAAACTCAAAATCATAAAATTTAAAGGGAATATTATTTTGCTTATCATTTTTTTTAGCTCATGCAAATGTTTTGCTTGCTTTGTTAATATATAAAACAATCCATTAATGAAATAAACTTCATCACTGTTCCAGAGCATTTTCTGTGCTTGTAGAGTCAATTGCTACATTGGTATGATTTTGAGTTTACTCTTCCTTAAAAAGGTTCACAGTTGTCTGAGTCAGCAATAGAACAGTGTGGAGTGAGGAAAGTGAATGGCAGTTTTGGTACATTGATTTAGATGATGCTTAATGGGAGAAGGTCAGTCTTGATGCTATACCCTAATTCTTTTCGCAACAAAAGTAAAGATGGAAGGGACTATTTATGGACATGTAATGTACATCTATAGATTGATTCTGTCTGGACACTGCAGAATGAGCACTTAAATGTCAGAACTGTGTTAAAAAGTCAAACTCCACAAGACAGAAATCAAATATTTCATCTAAATAGATTACATACACAGAGAACGATCCACAAGAATTCTTCTAAAGCACCATTGATCGGAAACACAGCATGAAAGTATGAAAATTGGTAAGGAGACATGTAATAGAGAAAGAAGAGAGAGCGAGAGAGCGAGAGAGAGAGAGAGAGAGAGAGAGAGAGAGAGCGAGAAAGCGCAAGAGAGTGAGGTAAAGACATTTTTATTTTTAGAACAAACTGTTGACATAAATGCTAATACAATAAACAGTTCAAACAGCAAGAGTTAATTAGATTTTTTTTTATTATTCAAGGTTGTGTACACCTGGCGTAATTTTTTTATCAAGTCAGTCATAAAGATAAAAATAGAAAAGATACATTTTAATATAGTGACAAATCAGTTATTAATCCATAACTGCTTTTATTTTCATTATTAAAAAGATAAGGACATTTACCTTTTGTGTATGAACTTTATCAGGTTTGTACTTTTACAAATTATAATTTAAAAGTCATACTAACCATCTAGAGCTACAATGATTCCAACCAACATTGTTTGAGTGTAACAGGCGCCTAGGGCACCTGTTTTTCTGTTTCTGTTCTTTTGTGTTATCCTTGATTTGAGTTAATTAACTGTCATTCCAGGTTGTTTTAGTTAATTAGCTCTTCTGTTTCATTGGTTTGTTTGGTGCGCGTGGTGGGATGTCTTTTTGTATTTATTTCCTGTGTTCCCCGTCCTCGGTGCACGTCGTTTATTTTATGTTTACTCGTCGGGTTGTACCTCTATGCTGTTTGGTGTCACTACACCTTTAATAAACCCTGATATTCTGCTACCTGCGTGCCTGGCTCCCTTCAGCGCGTTAAAGCGTGGCGGCTCTGCGATTCATATGCGCAGCCGCTTTAATCCGAGGTAGGCGAGTGTGACATTAAGGTACTATGATATGTTTTAGATATCTTTTGGATTGTACTTCAAATGTTAGTTCAATGCTAGTTATTGTCCTTGTGCAGCAAATGCACCACAGTGATTAAAATCAGACAAAGCTAGAATACAAGGTGCAGTGAGGGCACATTAAAACATCCGATCAATCAGATCACATTCAGAGATGGCCTGAGATGCACAAGGCAATATTTGTTTAGCAGCATGGACACAAATTTGTCCTTGGCCACAGCGGTGCGCTTGAAATATTACAAAATTTCCTTCTCGCTAGTTTTTAAAAATTCAGCCAAACAGTCCAGTATGTGCTATATTTGTTCAGTTTAGTGCAAACTTTTTTTTTACACTAAGTTAAGATCATAGTGTTGCCTGTACTATACATTAACTGTATTTAATTTGTTGGTTTATTGAAATTTTTGTTCACACTGATCTGTAATTTAAAGCATATAGTGCACACTGAACTTGTATTTATAAACATATTGATCTGTGATATTTGTACAACCATACATTCATCCATTCATTATCTCTGCTTAATCCTTTACTAGGGTAGTGGGGGTGGGGGTGGGGAGGTTCCCCTATGCACATCCAGGGGAGGAAATTTCGAGCGCTGGGCAGCTACACCCAGGACAGGGTGCCAATCTATCACTGGGCATACTCACTCACACTGACACATACACAGACACACACTATATGGGGTAATTTAGAGCATTCAGTTTACCGTGAATCTGTTTTTGGACTGTAGGAGGAAACAGGAGAACCTGACAAAAATTCACATGGACATGAAAAGAACATGGAAACTCCACCCAAATTTGGATTCAAAGCTGGATCCCTAGCGCTGTGAAGCAAACGCGCTAAACACTAAAACACCGTGCATTCAGTTTGTGCATTCAGTACTTCAAAGTGTAGTTCAAGCTTTAATTCTTTTGCATCTTCCATGATTTCTAGGTGTGTTCTTATATTTTACCAACACTTTATAAAGAAAAAAACACACCTGTATAAAAATGTCAACATTTTAACTTGATGTTTTGATCTTGTCCTTCTTTCAATCGATCAGGGTATAGCACAATGTTATTAAGCAATAAAATAATAAGCATCTTAACATAATAGTGAATGTATTTATATTTTCAGTTAAACTCTTTATAAAAATAAATGTTGTGACATTAGATTAGGTTGTGTATGCTATGGTAAACACATGACATTAACAGAAGTAAGCAATGGCAATACTTACATGATGTTACTGGCACGCTAGTAAAAACATTAAAAAGCTTTTCTTGTAGATTGGTCCCTCACAGAAAGGGTTAATATGATAAACAAAAATTGGATTCTTGCTTTACTTGCTGTTTTTAAAAAAATATTTTTTAAATAAATCATATTTTTAGATATGGGGTTGTTGGTTCCGAGCTAATGTTAATAAATCAGTATAAATAAAAGAAACAATGGCAGTTAATTAACATTTACATGATTTTAGTTTGACAAGCTGTCATTACTGCCTTACGTAATACATTACCATAACCTCTAAATATGACAGATTTAAATGCCATGAGCTGCCAGCCCACTTGAACTATGCCTGCTGGAATATGTCTTTACCCTGACCTTTTACCCATTTAATAATAATAGTAATAGTATTACTATCACTATAGTATTACTATTACTTGTATGTTGTAATGTTTTTTTAGCTGGACAAGGTGAGTATGTTAATGTACAAACAGACATGCAGACTATTAGACTAACCTGACATTGCTCAGTTTAATAATAAAAAAAAAAAACTCTCAACAGAAATAGTAGAATGATGTTCACCAGTGATTATAGCAAATGAGAGCATATTTATCTCTCAGTCTTTGTGACAGATGATGGTCAGTCTGACTCTAGAAAGTTAGCAGGCGGTGTGAATGAGCAATTGTAACTCATTTGCACTTTTTCCATGATAACTGCAAGCATCGAGACACATCTCCAATAACATATTGTAAAAACGTACCCTTCTGCTTTGTTGAGGAATATTATACGATAGATATAAAGTCTATCCTTAAAGAATTTCCATTAGTAAATATGGGTGCTATTTAGTTACGTGACATAGTATGGAATTTATGGGATTTTTGATTGTTTCAGGGATTGAAAGTTTACTAGAATGCACAATGAGCCCATAGGATGTGGGTGGTAAGGTTTGATTGTCTATCGTAGATTGTGACAAGTCAGAAGTGATAGGGGTCTATTGGCAGACATTTAAAGAATAATACTTCTAAATAGGTTGCCATCTGTTGAGTGAAATCTCTTAATTACAAATCCTATAATTCTACTTAGCTAAAAGAGCCTTAGTCTGGTAATGGTTCTTTGCTTAAGCAAGAACCATGGTAACCTATTGCATCATTCCATACTTAACATTTCTAATGGAATGCCGTGGAAAATATTCTATTTATGTAATTCCAAAATAGCTCAGGTATAGGAATGAAATATCTCTATTTGTGTTTCCTTTTACAGCGAGACAGAGAGTGTGCACACGGGAGAGAGAGAGAGAGAGAGAGAGAGAGAGAGAGAGAGAGAGAGAGAGAGAGAGAGAGAGCCCCCCCCCCCCCCCCCCCCCCCCCCCCCCCCCCCCCCCCCCCCCCCCCCCCCCCCCCCCCCCCCCCCCCCCCCCCCCCCCCCCCCCCCCCCCCCCCCCCCTATTTTGTTAAAAAATGATAAATTTTGTAAAATGCAATAAAATAAATTATTTTCCATAATGCCACTACTGACCAACCCATAATGCATTAATTTACTAGTACTGTAATTTGAAAAGGGAATTGTCTGTTGTTTGATAAAATACTTCATCTGCTTACATGGTTGGTAATCATGTGGTTTCTTCTTCTTATAATGCCCCATATATTTTAAAAAAAACAGGCAGATCTTTATGACAAGCAGGACAATTACACTCCTGCACTAACACTGTAGCATATGCAAATGACATTGTCAAGCTGTCATAGGTATGGACTTTTTAAACATTATTTATCATCTTGATGACAGCATATGACCACAGCATACATTTTGTACTGTTTTTGACCATCTGGTATTAACATGAGTACATTTGTGTAGTGAATTATTGTCTTTCACTTTTACAATAGTATTTTAGGTCATATATATATATATATGAGGCGGCACGGTGGCTTAGTGGTTAGCACATTCGCCTCTCAGCGCTAGGGATTCCCGGTTCGAATCCCCATCTGGGTGGAGTTTCCATGTTCTCCCCGTGTCTGCGTGGGTTTCCTCCGGGTTCTCCGGTTTCCTCCCACAGTCCAAACACATGGATCAAGTTAATTAAATTCTTAAAAATTGCCCCGTTTAGAGTGTGTCTGTGTGAGTGAGTGTGTGCCCAGCGATGGATTGGCGCCCTGTCCTGGGTCTATCTGCCCAGCGCCCGAGACGCTCTCCCCTGGATGGGCATGGGGAACCCCACCGCGACCCCAATAGAGGATAAGCGGGAGATAATGAATGAATGAATACATATATATGTACACTATATGTCCTATAATATGTTGCATGATCTAAATTTTGTGCAGTCATGAATTATAAGACGTTTGGCACATATTTGACCTATCAACCTATTGCTCACATGCACATATAGTGTAATCTGCATTCTTATTTTATCACTATTTTTGCATTAATAATAAAACAGTATTATCTGACCTGGCACATCACCAGGTCATTTATGTACACTGGGCATGGATGTGCTTGTTTAAATTGTATGCCTTGCATTTGGTTCCGTATTGACAAAATAAATATTAGTGGAGTAAGGTTACGTGGTGGTTTAAGTGATCACGACCAAACATGAAGCATAAGAGTCTGCTTCAGCATTTTTAAAAATCTGCATTTTTGTCTGATCATTCTAAAACAGAGACCCTTGACATTCAATTGTAATGAGTACTTCAGTGTTTACTGTGTTTTTAGAGTCTCAAAAACAACAGGGTAGTGTGAAGTTTTTAACTTCAAATTATTTAAAGACTTGATTTAATCATATTTTATTGACTACTCATTTATGGTTATACACCTTATTTGTGTAATTACCACATTTAATAATTTTTTAAACCCTTTTCTAACAATTATTGATTTCTTAATGTAATTTTATCATTTAATATACAGCACACAGACTGCACAATGGCTTAGTGATTAGCACGTTTAGGCTGGGGATCCAGGTTTGAATCCCAGATTTTCCGTTTTCCGTTTTCAGTTTTCGTACGGGCTTCCTTTGGGTTCTACAACTTTCCCAACAGTCTAAAAGCATGGATTCAAGGTAGTCCCAATCTGAGTGGAGTTTTCATGTTCTCCCCTTGTCTGCGTCGGTTTTCTCCTACAGTCCAAAAACATGGATTCAAGGTAAATTGAATGCTCTAAATAGCCCCATATAGTGTGTGTCTGTGTGCCTAGCGATAGTTTGGTACACTGTCCTGGGTGCATCTGCCCAGGACCTGAAACGGACCCCCCCTCCCATGACACTAGTAGAGTATTAAGCGGAATATAATGAACGAATGAAGATTTAAATTGTCAGAGTTTAAAGTGTCTGAGTTTAATAACAAATAATTGCCTGAATATAACATTCCCAACAAGTCATATTCAGTGGGGGCTAAATCTCAGCAGCTGAAAAAAGATAATTCACTTAAACCAATTATTCATTTATTCATTCATTCATTATCTTCCGCTTTATCCTATATTAGGGTCGCGGTGGGGTTCCCCATACCCATCCAGGGGAGAATGTTTCGGGCGCTGGGCAGATACACCCAGGACAGGGTGCCAATCTATCGCTGGGCACACACTCACTCACACAGACACACGCGCATACACACTCTATATGGGGCAATTTGTATAACTCAATTGACTTGATCCATGTTTTTGGACTGTGAGAGGAAACCGGAGAACACGCAGACACGGGGAGAACATGGAAACTCCACCCAGATTGGGATTCGAACCGGGAATCCCTAGTGCTGAGAGGCAAACGTGCTAACCTCTAATCCACCGTGCCGCCACTTAAACCAATATTATATTTAATACCAGGCGGCATGGTGGCTTAGTGGTTGGCACGGGTTGGTCTCTCAGCGCTAGGGATTCCCGGTCCGAATCCCCATCTGGGTGGAGTTTCCATGTTCTCCCCGTGTCTGCGTGGGTTTCCTCCGGGTTCTCCGGTTTCCTCCCACAGTCCAAAAACATGGATCAAGTCAATTGAATTCTCAAAATTGCCCCATATAGAGTGTGTCTGTGTGAGTGAGTGTGTGCCCAGCGATGGATTGGCGCCCTGTCCTGGGTCTATCTGCCCAGCGCCCGACACGTTCTCCCCTGGATAGGCATGGGGAACCCCACCGCGACCCTAATAGAGGATAAGCGGGAGATAATGAATGAATGAATGAATGAATTTAATACCATGTAATACACTTTAACAAGCTTTAAAGGAAATGGGACAAAATATTAAACAGAAGAGGTAACGAATGGATTTAAATACCTGATACGCATTTATATATGAAAGTTTTCAAGTTTTTAGTTTTACATTACATTTATATTTAGTCATTTAGCAGACGCTTTCATCCAAAGCGACTTATAAATGAGAACACCACAAGTCAGTAGTTATGAAGAATAAAGAACATCTACTGAGAGTAACAGAATGCGAACTGCATGTGAAACTCGAGCTGTTAGTTGTTGTTGGTTGTTGTTAGTGGGGCGGCATGGTGGATAAGTGGTTAGCATGTTCACCTTTCAGCGCTAGGGATTCCCGGTTCGAATCCCAATCTGGGTAGAGTTTCCATGTTCACCCCGTGTCCGAGTGGATTTCCTCCGGGTTCTCCGGTTTCCTCCCACAGTCCAAAAACATGGATCAAGTCAATTGAGTTCTCCAAATTGCCCCGTATAGAGTGTGTTTGTGTGTGTCTGTGTGGGTGAGTGTGTGTCCAGCGATGGATTGGCGCCCTGTCTTGAGTGTATCTGCCCAGCACCCGAAACGTTCTAATGGGCATGGGGAACCCCCCGCGACCCTAGTGGAGGATAAAGCGGAAGATATTGGATGGATGGATGAGTTGTTGTTAGTTGTTGTCGGATGTCATCAGTTGTTGTTAGTTAGTTGTTGTAGTTGTTGTTGGATGTATTTGTTGTCAGTTGTTGTTGGATGCTGTTAGTTGTTGTTGTCATCTGTTGTTAGTTGTTGTTGGTTGTTGTCAGTTGTTGTTGGATGTTGTTAGTTGTTCTTGGTTGTAGTTGTCAGCTGTTGTTGGTTCTTGTTGTCAGCTGTCGTTAGTTGTTGTTTGGATGTTGTTAGTTGTTGTCAGTTGTGATTGTTTGTTGTCAGTTGTGATTGGTTGTTGTTATGTTGTCAGTTGTTGTTAGTTGTGATTGGTTGTTGTTAGTTGTTGTTATGTTGTCAGTTGTTAGTTGTGATTGGTGTTTGTGAGCTTTTGTCAGTTGTGATTGGTTGTTGTTAGTTGTTGTCAGTTGTAGTTGTTGTTAGTTGTGATTGGTTGTTGTTAGTTGTTGTCAGTTGTAGTTGTTGTTATGTTGTCAGTTGTTGTTAGTTGTGATTGGTTGTTGTTAGTTGTTGTTATGTTGTCAGTTGTTGTTAGTTGTGATTGGTTGTTGTTAGTTGTTGTCAGTTGTAGTTGTTGTTAGTTGCACTCGGTCTTCAGGCATGACATGATAACGCGCACTTCCGTGTTTTCCTGCGACGTAACGCCAGTCGGCACCAGGAAGCGGCTAATCTCACAGGCTTTGATCCTGCCGTCCACAGGTATTTATCTTCAGCTCGTTTGGTTCTTAGTTTAAATCACAAAGCACGCGCTTTTTCCATTCAGTGATATAAACACGCCTTCAGTGCAGGGACATGTAGTGTTAAATACACACTCAGGTGGAGTTAAAGCAGTTAATGCTAGCTAGTTAGCTACAACCGGACTCTGTGTGTGTGTGTGTGTGTGTGTGTGTGAGAGAGAGAGAGAGAGAGAGAGAGAGAGAGAGAAAGAGAGAGAGAGAGAGAGAGGATGTAGGCGATGACGTTTCGGTTTCTGTAAGCTTGCATTATAAACCGAGAGCAGAACGTTCTTTAAAATGTCTGGCTCTGATGTGCTGGCTGCTCGGCGGTGGCGCAGGTGCTGAGCTGAGCGAGGCGCACAGAGGACCGCGCAGCTGAGGGTTTGCAGAGGACCGCCGCGCTCTGAGCCTCGGGAAGCGGCTGTCAAACGGAAAGATGCCCGCGGGTGAGTACTCAGCTCTATGCATTAGTATTTACAACAGTCAGCAACGCACTCCTCTCAAATCAGTGTTTACAGACTCAGTAAGATTTCATAATCACCCCCTCTGGAATGTTGGTGGACGAAGTATGAACGACGTCTTACATATAATGACTAGGACTAAGTTAATCCTACCATGGTGTATAGAGCTTGTAAACACATAAACACACACACGCAGTTGTTAGCAGCATTGTGTAGCAATATTAAATAAAATAATGTATGTATATAGTATATATATATCAGTATATCATATTTCCCTTTGGCAGTGTGCACTAAATCTGCATAACAAAAAAATTAATCTATAGTTTCTCTTCATACGATTGGTATTCAATATAGCATCTTGTGATGCCACTGGATGATGTTTTATTTTTAAGCACCCTTTAAATGCTTATTGGGGTTTAGGGCAATGGGTTCTTTCCCATGCTGTGTTTACAATAATGCATAACCTTAAGGGCCTTATTGCTTTTATAAAATGATTATACAAACACTACAATAAAAAACAAGTGTTAATGCATAAATGTGTTTATTAATAAACTGGTCTGCAATTTAATCTGTTTTTAAAGGTAAACATTGATGTATCTTCACTAATGTTATACGATTAAAATTGTATAATATGAATGTAAAGCGGTCAGAGTTGTTGATTATTGTCAATAATGCCACGGCTTGCCAAAATATCAACCAATCAGATTTACGGACCAAAACTACACGTTTTATTTTCCTGTGTTGTAATAGAAAATGCTTGAATGTTTACATGCTTACAGCCCTACTACATCTGTTCCCCTATTTGTGCTGTTTACCACCCTCTAATTAAAAAGAAAATTAGAACCTACATCCTTAGCTACTGGGGAGTGCTAGATGATAGAACAGATAAAAGATTAGTAGGTTGATGTCTTGTAAAGTGAGCTTGAAGAGGAATGTGTCTTGGACAGCAGACCTTACTTTTGAACCTTTTCGAGGTGTTGTGGGCTTAATTAAATCTTAATTTTGTGGAATTTCAGTGAAAAAGGTACTCCGATGACTCATTTGAAAAGCTTGTACAGTAGTAAGAAGGTTAGGATGAACACAAATCGAGTGGATGAGAATGGACTGGACTCTGATTTAAGGCAGGATTTTGTTCCCTGTATAATTTTATATAGATAATTGCAATTAAAAAATAATTGACTGATTGACACCCCTACTGTTTTTATAGGCGTATTTGTTATCGAAAATGTATACATACACAGTAATAATAAAACATTTTAATAATGTTAAGTGTTATAAATATTTTATATTATAAATCATGAAAAAAATAAAACAAAATGGATGTCCTTTGATCAGGAACTAAGGTCTAATGCAGATATAAAAAACAGCTGTAAACACAGTTTTAAAACCTCACAAGTTTTTGATTGCATAGATAAGCCACAGTTCTGATGAGGTTTGTTGAGTCAGCTAAACCTTATCAAATGGCAGAGACATTTCACAGATTATGCAACATTCTGGTTTAGGATTTGTTATAAAATCATGACATGTAGTTACCCTCACCAAAAATATTGTAAAAATTGTGTCAGTCTGAAGTGTTGTCCTTCATGTTTAGCATATGGTCAGTTCTTTGTGTGGTCCACTAACTGTCTGTCTTTTCTAGGATTATGATGCTGGTTGTTGATAACTAATTTTTAGTTGTACAATGCAAACTTGTTAACTTATAGTTTTCATAGTTTAATCTTTTAGCAATTTTAAATGTTAAAAACATTTTCATCAACTATTTATTTTAATTACATTAAATAATGTGTTAAAAGGATTTTGTAATTCTAACAAAAACATTTTTGCATTTATTTGTATTCATATTTTTTTCCCGTAGGCTTTATGCATGACTGTAAAGTGTTTATTTGTTCTTTAGGTCATAATTTGGTCAAGTTGAATATATAAAAGTAATTACAGTATCTGAATTACTAACAAATTGTTGCTGATAGGTTTTTTTTACTCATAGCGAGTATGTAACAAGGTCATGAAATACAAGTCAAAATTCAATATGCCACAGCATTAATTAAGAAACTCTAATGCTTGCGTTTGTTTTTGGTTAGTGTTTGTTGAAACAGCTTTATAGTTCCTGAATCAAATGTTTTGGTAATTTTACGTCCATAATTTTTGTTTGATTGTTAATACTTGCAATTGCAAATTGGCTGTTCAATGTTACCTTATGGGTGGCCTTCAATGTCAAAATGTTTTGTGTTTTTGCCCTTATGACATAAAACAAGTCTTTTCAGACAAAGAAATGCATATTTACTCTGATAATTGTTAATAAATAATTATAATAATGAATAATATTTATTTCTACTGTTAGTCCTACCTTCCTCTTCTTTAGAGCTCCAAAGTAAACTTTCCTTTAACAGAACTGGTGCTTCCACCTTTCTCAAATAATTGCATAGGCACTTGATTTGGTACTGCGTTGTTTTGGTGTGGCATTATTTTATTCAATGACGGTGCATATTTCTCTTCATTTGCTTACTCTTGTTTTGCATTGATATAAAGATTGATACTGAATCAAAACTTGATATTTGCAACATATTTGAATCCTTATATTTTTGTTGCAGTTTGTTGCAAACTTAAAATCTATCAATTAGCAAAACATATTAGCACATACACTAAATTTGTGTCATTTTAGACAATTAAGAATGTGCCTGTTCTCTTATCTCTCATGTTTGGACACTTTAAACTAAATAAGATTGACCTTTAAAAAAACAAACAAATGAACAACCAGCATTATTACCTGAGTAAGATCAGACCTTTCTTGACTGAACATGTTACCCAGCTATTAGTTCAAGGCCTCATCCTATCCTGGCTTGATTATTGTAATGCAGTGTTTGCCAGTCTCCCAGCGTCCACAATCAGAATTCTACAACTAATTTTGAACTCTGCAGCCCTACTTGAATTCAACCAACCCAAGTGAACTCATGTCACACCACTACTCATTTCTCTCATTGGATACCTGTGGCTGCTTCCATTCAATACAAGTCACTGACTCTGACCTACAGGATCATTTTTGGGATCTTACCTTCACTCTATCCTTTCAAAATACACTCCGGCTCGTTCAATTCGCTCCAGTGATGATTGTCGCCTGGTGATTCCACCTCACTGAAGAGTTAATTCTTACACGTGAGATCGTGGCATTCACCACTGCAAAATGGTGGACCGATCTTCCCAACTCTATCCATAAGGCAGAGTCACTAGGCATTTTTAAGAAACCACTGAAGATGCATCTTTTTAACAAATATCTGTAGTAAAACAAAACAAAATAAAAAAAAAAAAAAACAAATGGGGATGCATCATATAATGATCAGGTTTAATAATTATACAGTGTAGCTGGTTTTCTTTATAACTACTGACTTGTGGTGTTCTCATTTGTAAGTCTCTTTAGAGAAAAAAACCTGCTAAAGGACTCAATGTAAATGTATTATTAGTTAACATGGAATGGAGTTATTAATGTAAATAAACGTCTTTTCCATGTTGCCAAACTTCTATAGTATTTGTGTATTTTGTTCTTTTTGTTGCATTGTTGGCCATCTTTCTATACGGGACATGTATGTAAACCTTAAATTTAAATAAAAAATATATATATATTAAGACTGAATGATAAAATTAACAAATTAAAGCCAACTGAATCTGTTTTTTTAGCGTCTTTACAGTAGTACACAATGGTTCATATCTCTGATTTCACTGTTTTAATCTTATATACAGTTTGTGCAGTAGTTTGGCAAAACTTACATTTGTTATGCTAATGTGAGTCACCTATAACAGGTTTTTACAAAATTTTGACTTGGCATAATTTTATTTATATATTATATTACATTGTTATGTACATTGACATTGACATTTAATTGGTAATGTTGTCTTTCATATTATTAACAATGGTGTAAATGTGAATTACATGCAGATACTGCAGGGGGACCCTGCAGGAATTAGAATTTACTAAAAATATTTACAGTATTTTATCAATCGGACTATCATATGACAATTGACAAAAAAATGCTTTGATTTTACAGTTATTATTTATTATATTTAAATTATTAACCAATGAAATAAATATTATTTACCACACTCTGCACAATATGCTATTAAAAAAAACAAACTCATTTTTAATTATTAAATATAAGAAATTATCATATTTAAGGTAGTTGTTATAAGCTGTGAATGTAGAGCAAGTCAAAGTGCAATATTTCCATCTGAGTTGTAGTGGAGGGAGTGGAACTCTAATATAGGCACAAATAGAAATGGTCAAACATAATACAAGTGCCTAAAAAGTATAGGTATCATAGTTGAGTAAATTACCTTTTTTTATCCAACACTGCAAAAGAAAACAGCAGCAATAAGAAAAAATATAAAACAAATAACACTGTTATGACATATAAATGTAACATGTACATTTTGTGTGGAAACTATTAAAAATGTTGCAGAATAAATAGCTTTGGAACATAAATATATGTAACTGGATAACATTTTTGTTCAGTTCTTTTCGGAACACAGCACACTCCCCATTTTCTTTTAACTCATTGGTTTGACCTCTCATGTGTTGAGTGAGAAAGCAGTGGCTTGTTTGGCTATCTGAAGTGTCAATCACAACCGGAGGCGGGAATAACTAGTCATTAATCATGTGTCTCCATCCCAGGTACACAGGTGTGCTTGGCACAGCATCTCTGTTGTAGGATCATTAGTAGGTTTAGTTAATCGTTTTGTTTGTTTTATAATTTTTTTGAGGGGAAGGTTAGAAATCATCAGAATGAGGAGGTATAGACAGGTACCATGCTCAGAGGCAGACGGAACTTTCAGATACAGACGGAACAGAGAAAGATCTTCCTTCCTTGCAAGTCTGGGTACAGGTGTGTGTTTGTGTTTGGATGTGTGCATGTTAGTGCAAGTGCTGCTGTAAATTCTAATTTATTTCCAAAAATTAAAACAATAATGCTTAAAATTTGTTTATACCTTATGTTTTGTTAATATTATATTATTTGTAGTGATGGCTATAGTGTATGCTAGTGTATATACTGTTGTTATATAAAATATATACTATTGATCCATTATTAACTTTAAATATGTATGTCAAACATGTCTGTTGTTGGTTGGTTTTATTTTTATTCTTTGTTGTCATGTGATGTAAAGTTGCTTTTAATTCCTAAAAAGTTTTGTGTTTTTGAGATCTCTCTCATTTGAGTTTTTGAACGTATTTAATTGTGATTTATCTGACTTTTCTTATTGTAATTGTATTCATCTTTTACTTTGCCTACCTTTTTGAGCACAATTGTTATTTTGATTGTTTTTTTCTTATGATGCCTGTAAAACATGTTAAAAAATGTAGAACTTTCCAATCAAACACTGCTCATTTCTGACAGATGTTTAATATTATTTTAATAAACAAACCATTAAGTTTTCTTAATGCATAGTTTCCTATAGGGTAAGTAATAAGGGTCAGTGACACATTGGGTGAGGGTATCAGATGTCCCCCCATCTAGATAGAAATGCATCTGTCTGTGAAAGAGGAAATCTGGGGGGAGGGTTCAGAAAGGAGCGTGGTGGCTTATCTGTTGCTCTCAGATTTCTTCCATCTTTTAATTATTAATCATCCATTCAGATGGGCTCACACACTCACATGCACAAAAAGAACTTTTAGTGCCTTAACACACCGACACAACCGTATAGACCTGCTTTAGGTTGTCTACTTTTTGTTAAACAAAGACCTGATTTAATAAAAAAAATATATTAATAAATATAAGTTATGTTTAAAGTAATACTAGTACTTATATATACAGTACCAACTGATTTACTTGTACATCAAGACTTTAATTTGATTTACCCCATGTGAAAGTGATTATAATCCATGAGTAGCAAACATCTGGACTACATTTCCAATTTCATTTTATTTCTCTGTAACTATATATTTGCACATCATAAATGTATGATCTTTAGTATCAACTATATATTAACTTAACTTTATTAACTGTAAATATATGCTTTTTCCCCTTTTATTAACATATTGTTTAGCTTAAATATTATTGTACTTTTGTACTGTTTATTGCTCTTAACTCTGATTTTCTGATTACGAGGTATTGTGGACAAGGTCCATTCTATGTGTTTGCATATTTTCCATGTTGCATATCGTGTCTGTGCAGGTCACTTTTCCCAAGCATAAAAAATTGTCTAATGACTAAATTGGAAACCCTAGTTTGCTCCTAGCATGAATGTGTGTACTGTAGATGTGTTTGTGTTCTTGATGAACTGGCAACCTGTCCATAGTGTTTCCGTGTCTAATGCCCTATGAGCACTGTGCTCCAGCATCCCCCACAACTCTAAATAGGATAAAAGGTCTAGAAAATGAAAAAGTGAACTAGTACTTAGCAATATTAATGAAATAAAATTTGTATAAGCTAATTAATTAGCTTTGGTCAAAAATCCATTGTGTACATCTACACGAAGAAACAACGAGGCAATATCTCTGTACTTACCATTAAAACAATGCATATTTGACATTACATGTAGGTGGCTATAACTACTGCACATGCTTACATTTCTGTAATTATGCTAAAATTATTTGTTAGCAGCTCTTATAAAATTCCTATTGGATGAAGAGTTTACTGAGACTTTCCTCTATGTTATAACACAAAACATGACTTGCAGTGACTGATCTGTTTGGTGGGTCAAAAATGTCTATGAATGCACACTAAAATGAAACCATTTCCACAGGTGTATGTGGTTGCTGCGGACGTTGCCGACCCCGCTATAAGCGTTTGGTGGATAATATCTTCCCAGAGGACCCAAAGGTAGAATACCACCACTGTACTGTAGTCTCAATTCACAATTTCTCTATTTTCTTTTTTTTCTACATTTGTTTGCCTTATATCTCTGTGCATTAACATATGTCTAAATACACACAGAACTGTTTATATTTGTAAAATATGGCTTTAGTTTATAATGTATAATAGTTTAAAATCTTTAGATTTGGGTTTTCAAAAAATAAGTTTTTAATACATGAAAAGAAGCAGCTTTTTTTTTTATCTTGAATACAAAACATGGCTGAAATAATAATAAGTATGATGCTTTAAAATTAAGTCAATGGCTGCTTATCTGAAAATTAATACACTAATTTGCTTAAAACACTCAAGCCCTGCACATTTGTTATTATTATTCCATAATAATCGTAATAATTATATAATAATGATTATTTCTTAGACAATAATTGTCATTTTGGATGATCTACATGTCTTGTTTTAGTGCCTTTTTAGCCCACAGTGGAAAAAAAAC
Organism: Corydoras maculifer; assembly: GCA_019802435.1. Lineage (NCBI taxonomy): Eukaryota > Metazoa > Chordata > Actinopteri > Siluriformes > Callichthyidae > Corydoras > Corydoras maculifer. The sequence continues at coordinate 822,678 of JAFMOD010000781.1, forward strand.
AAAACATGCACATTTGTCTGATTTACATTTTTTTAAATCTCACCAAATGCCATGTTTTGTTTTTCTTATAAAAATCTATTGAAGTACAATGCACCTTAAAGTTTTTGGAAAGCAACAACATTCAGGTGCAGATCTGAAGTGAGCAAGTGCACAAATATACAACCACTTCTTATCCCTTAAGGGCCCCTTTTAGCATGAATGATATTCTCAAGGGAAGCTGACACAAATGTTACTTATACAACTGCAGTGATGCATAGACAACTGCACTCTACCCCTAATTGCTCAGGGGAGTGATATGAGGTGTTGGTCAGGAGCTCATTAAGTAAATTAGCAGATGAAGAGCTGTTGCTTGGCAAGGGCTCAGGGGCCTATGCATAAATGTTTTTCTTGCTGACTTGCACAATTATGTCTGCTATGAGCCAGCAAAAGTTGCTACTCAGTCACACTTTTAACTCCTTGGGGCCCTGACATGTCAAGCTGCTTCTGAAGGAACTGTAGAAATCCCCTACTTCCAAACTGGGTTTTGTGGTCATATATTTTTTTAAATTTTCTATTTAGGATGGATTGGTAAAGTCAGACATGGAGAAGTTGACATTCTTTGCTGTATCTGCACCTGAAAAGCTTGACCGAATCGGAGAATATCTTGCCGAACGTCTCAGTAGAGATGTGGTCCGACACCGTTATGGGTGAGCAGGGCACATGCTTATAATCATTGTAGTGTTTTTGATTAGAAGTACCATTGAATTCTATGATCTATGACCTGATGATTGTGTGTGCATGTAGATATGTCGTGATTGCAATGGAAGCTCTTGATCAGCTGCTAATGGCTTGTCACTCCCAGAGCATTAAGCCATTTGTGGAAAGCTTCTTGCACATGGTGGCAAAGCTGCTGGAGTCCAAGGAACCCGACTTGCAAGTGCTGGGCACCAACTCTGTAAGTGTATTAGGTTTAAATGTCAATTTGGGACCCACCTCATATTAGTATCATTTAATGTCCATGTAATCAGTTCCACTTTATGTACAGTTTGTGGTCTATGTTGGTATTGTGTTGGTCCATTTTACCCTGTTCTCTAATGGTCGGGACCCCAATAGTAGCACCACAGAGCAGCTATTATTTGGTTGGTGCATTATTCCTATTCCAGCAGTGTCAGAGTGGTTTAAATTAAACCACAAGAGCACTGCTGCACTAAAACCCCCTAACAGCATCAGTGTCACTGCACAACTAATAATCAGTACACCACCCAAATTATAGCTGTTCTGTGATGGTCCTGACCAATAGAGAACAAAAGAACGAACAGGACAAACAAAAACAAACTTATGAAAATATTGTAGTAGTTATGAGAAATTTTGATTTTCAACTTTACCATATTATGAGGTGCAACACTGCTACAGACAAAAATACAGTTGTAAATAAGGATAAGGTGACTCTATTTAACAATATAATTACAAAACTGTTATCCAACTTTGCATTTTTTTTTGGTTGTTTTGTAACGCAATGCAAACGATCAATATATTTTTAAGAAATAAGTTAAGTTTGTGTGCACAATAAAGGACAAAGTAAGCTAAAAAAAAGCTGACCGCTGGTGTAATAGAAACTTCAAGTTCTAACTACTCTAAAGCAGATATGGTAGTGTATTCAGAAAATATATAAATATCTTAACAGTTTCATTTGAGGATTAAGCTGATTCGGTGTTTGAAAGAAAAATGTATTTTTATGTAGTGACTGAAGTGAGACTGTGTGATTGGCAGGCATATTTTAGTCTAGTTGAATTGGGTACAAGGGCGTTTCTAGAAAAGTATGCCACATCCTTAGTGGTTAATTTTGGATTTAGAGATGGAGTGCTAAATACAGCCTTAAATAAGTTATTACAAGTAGCTGAAGTGCTATTCAATGTTTGTGGATAAAGTGAGCACAGGTTGGATAGGGAAATGTAGCATGTAACAAAGGTGTAATGCAATAAATAAATGAAATGTTAAGAAAATAGTGTGCAACTACTTTTATTTTTGGCCAGTTCAAATATTTTTTAAAATTATAAATACAGGATCATTTTATTTAAAAATACAGAAAAAAATTCAAAACACCATAGCGGCACAGTGGTACAGTGATTAGCACTTCTATCTCACAGCAAGAAGTTCCCAGGTTTCATGTTGGCCGAACAAAGGTCCTTTTTTGTGTGAAATCTGCATGTCCTCCCTGTGCCTGAGTGGGTTTTGTCCAGGTACTTTGTCCGCCCACATTTCAAAGACATGTTGAGAGTTAAATTGGAGAAAGTAATAGCCCCTCTGACTGTATCATTTGTAATCATTCCTGTTGGGAAAATAGCTTAATATTTTCCTATACAATGTGTACAATAGAGCTTTTTGAAGCCATAAAGAGACCTGTTGGTCAGAGATGAAAATAAACTAACAAAGCAAACCATGAGAATAGCTTACATGGAAACCGAAAACTGGTAGAAATCTGTCTTTTGACTTACAGTGATGACCTAAAAGATAAACTATAAGCAAGCTTGTAGTGAAACCAGACTTTCCTCATTTGTACTACAGTATATTTTGTTTTATCAAAGTGTAATACATTTTCTAAGGTTTAGAATTTGTAATGTGACTATTTTTTGTATTTTTCAACACTACATTACTAAAACCCTTAAAAAGAACTTTTTTCATTACTCATAAACCAGGACACATTAAGGATCACAGGATTTGTCAGACTCAAAATATGATTTTATTGAACATAAAGGCTGGCCGGTAACTGAGGACACACATGGGACTCTTCACCTCCTGCCGACTCTACAGTTGCTGTTCTTTTCCTCATTGTTCCAAGTCTCACATCTTTTTGAATTCCTACACACTGACCATTAATGAAACCTACATCAAGTGATTCACCTCCTTCACCTTAATGGGCTCCACAAGTCACATGTTGGCATCCAATTCTGCAGTTACACTCCCCTGTCGGCCGTTACAGGATGTTTTATGGACCGACGTGCTTCATTGGTGGGATTGGAGTTAACCGTGACAGCCTACTGGCTTCTGACATTCGCATGTGCCATCCTAACCCATCATCTCTCGGTTGCATTACCTACATCTTTTGTCCTCTGTCTCCTCTTTTAGGCCCGCCTACTTTACCTCCCATTTTCTCTTCACTCGGACAAACCAAGAAGGTGGGCCAAAGCCATGCATCTCCGCTGGAAATCATGGTTTTGGGTCCCGCCAATGTGCCAAAACATGATCGAACATCAACTCTATTATTAGGCTGGCTGAAGATCAGCAGACACAGTGACTACTAGGCATAACATTAGGACTATGAAAATTATATGTAAATGCAGAAAATGTTATATGGTTATTAATTATTACAACAGTTAAACACAGCTCACTAAGTCTAGAAATGACAGCCTTGAAATAAGTTATTCCATTAAAATGATCTTCTATTTCACATCAGCTTAATGAGGTATAAAGGTTGAAAATAACTGCAGTTTCACTGTTTGATTTAATTTTGCCTCTTTATTTGTCTTGTTATCCGACAGTTTTTAATTGCTGCATCAAGGTTGCTGTTAAAAGTTCTAAATGAAATGTGACCTCAGGACCTTCATTTTCTAAAGTTCTGACTCGCATCTTAATCACCCAACTTTTTACATAGCCTTCCATGAGTGGGTCTTGTGTTACATGTAAGGTTGTTTTGCTTCGGTTTTACGAGAATCTACATTAACCAGAAGTTTGTAGATAATTTTATCAAAACTTAAAACCATGCTCACACTTAAGAGGTTTGTACAATTTTCTGCCCTACTGTTGTTTAGCATTAGCCTGATCTGTTGCCTGCAGGGATTCAGTAGCATTGTTGAGTTGGTCATTGATGATGCTCTTCTGATTGTATTTTACAGTTTGTGAAATTTGCAAACATTGAAGAGGACACACCTTCATATCATCGGCGTTATGATTTTTTCGTCTCCCAATTTAGTGCCATGTGCCATTCAACTCATGAAGATGCAGAGACACGCACAAGGTGGGTGTACATGTTTTTACGAGGATGTTCAAGCAGCTTAACAGTTTTCAAGCGTGAACCCCCAAAAAGTCGAAGCGACAGTGTCAAGAAAAAACTCCCCGTTTTTCTTTTTTTTTAAAGAAGGACTGAGGCTCAGTCAAGGCCTTGGTGGCATATTGCACCTAGCACTGGGGTATGCAAACATTTGGAGGTTTTCTCGTATCCACGTAAAGCAAACCAACCTTCTCTAGACAAATTCTAGTGGACACTTTTGGATGTAAATGAAGGGTATAATCAGGCCTTAAGAGAAAAGTCTGTTGTAATTTTTTTTTGTTAAATTAGGCATTTGGAACTATCAGTATATTACAAGTTTATATAATACTTTATAATTGTTAATCTATAATATAATTTGTATATTTTAATAAATACATTTTTTTGTATGTATGTGTAGAATTCGTGTTGCTGGAATCAAAGGCCTACAGGGAGTTGTAAGAAAGACTGTGAACGATGAACTTCAGGCGATCATTTGGGAACCTCAGCACATGGACAAACTGATTCCTTCTATGCTTTTCAACATGCAGGATAATGAAGACTCAGACAGGTACCCAAATCCGGCTACTTAAATTTATTAAGGACTTTCGACATTTCGCACATTATTCACTCATGCATGCATATTCTTACCACTGTGCACAGATGGACACACAGACAAATGTCTTCCCTTTTCCTGTACTCACAAGAAAAATGACTCACTGTTAGACTAATGTAGTCTCTTGCACAGCTTGACGTCTGCAGACACCCGCACACATTCTATTTTTACTGGCTTTTTAGACTTAACCGTGAGTTTTGAACTTTAGGAAATATTTAAAAGGCCATGGAAGGCTAAGCTACAGGAAGATAAAGTAAAAACTTCTGTTAGGGCTTTTAAAGTGCACAACAGAAATGAACTCCTGCCAAAATGATCCTGCTTGTTCAACACCATAACCAAACTTGTCCCAACTTAATGGACTGAATTATGTTATTCTTGTGTCTGTTCTTGAATTAATTATCAGCTTTCATATTAACCTGATTAATTTGACTGGAGCTAGCTGAGGAAAAGATTTGATAAGTTAGATGTTTGTGCTAAACATTAACCCAATTGACATGATGAAAATTTTCAGAAAATTACAGATGTTATTGGAAAGAACAAACTAAATAAATATATTGTAAATTTTTAATGAACAATAACCTAATAAAATGAATCTAAATAAAAAATAAGAAAGTGAAAAGTACATCTTAAAGCTCAGGTCTTAGTTATTGCTTATAAATCTGCTTGACTGACCTGCTGAAATTCTGTTTCTGTCTCCTATTGGACATACATGGTGTATCTTGAGAATGACAATCAAAAAATGGTGGTGATGATCTTTTGTGCAACCCAAGTGTTGTACACATCAGAAAATGGCAAAACCTTAACTTACAAAACTGCAGTAATTAGTGTAGGTGATGTCGCACAGCAGTTAACATCCATGTGTTGCAAGCACTAATTTTAAAATATGTTCATATAAAATGAATTTTATTAAATTCATTATAAAACTCTGAAAATATTTCCCTTTTGTCGGTTCAATAAAAGTTAGAGTAAATGAATACATTTCAGCCTTCAGATTTTATTGGAGTTTTAGAAAGAGTTCACATTTATGGAATGTAGTTTGTGTAAAAAGTGCCATCATGTGTCATAATGTAACATGGTTGACAACACACTGACAGTGATGTCTTCTGATTTATTAATGAAAAAGTTTTTGTGTCTTTCAGTAATGTTTGTATGTTTTTGACACAAAATCAAATTCAAGGAGAAAAATGAGTAACTCAGCTACTTTCTAGTTCTTGTGGGAGAAGACGTTTGAGTCTCATTTACATTGAGAGAATGTGGTTAAATTATATTTTAAATAATTATAAAAATATATATACATACATTTTTTTTTTAAATAACTTAAATTTGAAAAAAAGAAATGCCTGTTAGGGCGGCACTGTAGCTTAGTGGTTAGCACATTCGCCTCTAAGTGCTAGGGATTCCCGGTTCGAATCCCCATCTGGGTGGAGTTTCCATGTTCTCTCCTGCATGGGTTTTCTCCGGTTTCCTCTCACAGTCCAAAAACATGGATCCGAATTGCCCCATATAGAGTGTGTATGTGAGTGTGTGCCCAGCGATAGATTGACGCCCTGTCCTGGGTGTATCTGGGTGTATCAGTCCGAAACGTTCTCCCCTGGATGGGCATGGGGAACCCCCCCCGCAACCCTAATAGAGGATAAAGAGGAAAAGAATGAATGGATAAATGAAATGCCTGTTAAATATTTGCTCTTAAATTTAAGCTTGGCTGTCATAGTAATCAACACGAATCTTCAAGTGCTACACTATGCATTTTTATGTTCATAAATAATTATGCAAACTAATGACACCTTACCTTAGATCCATGCAGTATTTAGAGAACATTGTATACATGAGATAAAATACCAATTAAAGTCAGCTACTCTCCAGGACGGAACAAAAAAGTGTGAAAAACTTGAAGAGGGCTTTTACATCCGCTACCTGTGTTTAATTGTCCTGGAATGTGCCATGGGGCCTCATGTGCTCAGAATGTCAATGTATTTCACATAATGATCTCATTTACCCTGTGTGTGCATGGAATGTGAATGTGTACAGATAATGAGTGTGTTTGTGACAGTGAGTCCCAGAGGGCATATCAGTCTTTTACAATGAAGGGCTAAAAGTCGGTCAATTTATTGATTTTGTCTGTATCAGTCATAAGCAGATTTCATCAGGAGCTCTAGTAACACATTCATCACTCACTGTACAGAAATTGGGTTAAAATGACATAATGGAGATTTTGCTTTATTCTGTTGAATGGATTTGTTCCTTGTTAAAGAGGCACATGTATTGTGTTATTTATTTTAGTCAATGAAAACAAGCTTGTTACAAATGCCATTTAATTTAATCATCTCACACACACACACACACACACACACACACACACACACACAGACAGACAATGGACAGACCTGAATGCAGGCACACAGATACATTTTTACAAACCATATTAGTAACATTTGCTGTGTATTAACAATATAGTGGCTTTTAAAATGTCATGTAATTTTTACTGTTGACTTTAACAGTCTGCTGTGTAACCAGTAAAAAATATTTTGCATGCCATAGAGCTTAAAATGAAGCCATTGACTTACAAATGCAGTGAATTAGTGCTACAGGAGGGCTTTCATGATTTGTCTGCTGTATTTGTCTTTTAAATGTTTAGTTGATTTTCTAAAGCTGTGTAAACAAGCACTAACTATAAAAGCAATGAGAACAAGAAATATATTTAAGTAACTGACGGTTCTTGTAAACCGCTGTCACGCTGCTGAAACACAAAGAGGACCAGAGACAGGATTTATTGTGTACACGAAACAGGCTTTGTTCTCAGATTGAGATATGCACAAACTATTAACTGGTGTAGCTACCATCATGCCACATCCCATTGTGTACTTTGCCATTGCTTTCTCAGCCAGGCTTATATAAGCTCACACCACGATCCCAAGTGGAACATCCAGCAGGTGGGTTAATAAAGCAATAAGCCATGAGGTAATGGAGTAAAGAGGTGTAGACACAATTATTTATTCCCAATATTGCCCAAACTTGAGTGCCTTATTGCTTATAAAATGGTTATGAAAATGCTATAATACAAGGTTTATTTAATGTATTTGTTTATTTAAAACAAAATTATTAATTAACTGGTCTTTACCAAATTAAAGTTGTCCGGATTAAAAAGTATACATTAATTACTGAGTAATGGAAAACCAGCTTAGAGCTGATCGAAAATCTACTCTTTGTTTAAATTAATATGTATATCTCAATTATGGTACGCATTGTTTAAATAATGTTCAACCATGTTTGCACATTTCAATCATGTCACGGCTGGACAAATGGCTCAGCCAATCAGATTTTACTACCAGAACCATTTTTTAACTACCTCTAATTACTGGTTATTTGTTCCTCCTCTCCTATGTGCCCTCTGTCTACAGCCCAGCTACAATCTCACATACATGTATAAATATGTATTAAATATAACCTCATCTGAATAATCTTAAATATGCATATATATATATATATATATATATATATATATTTTATATATATATATATATATATATATATATATATATATATATATATATATATATATATATATATTTTATATATATATATATATATATATATATATATATATATATATATATATATATATAAGTTTAGATATTAATCTGTAATTTGGTGACTGCACTGTGTTTGTTGTATTGTTTGCATCGTGCATTGATTTACACAGGGTTTTTGCACTGTGTAGTCATTTGTTTTCTGCATTGCATCAATATTCTGAAGACTCATTATTTTATTTTCTATATTTGCATGCCAAGGATTCGATCAAAAACATACTAAGCTTATCATAAGATTATCAAACGTTTGTGAGTTTGTGTGTAAAAAAATTAATTTATCTTGTGATTAATAAATGCTGCTCATGCAATTAATAGCCAAACTCACTGATCCATGAAGGGTATCCGAGTCATGTACCTACATGTTATGTGTATGTAAAAATCAGTATTCACTAAATTGCCTTAAATTGTGTTCGCGGACCATTTTGCAATGGCACTGGGTATTCAAAACTTTGTGAATAACATGTAAATTTTATGTATATGTAAACAGAAAGCCTGCTGCTTTATATAGGAATTTAAAAGGGTTTGGACAGTAAGATATTAATACACACTGTTGTCTGCAATAAATGTATCTCAAATGCCTAATATAAATGCTAATATCACGAATATATCCCAAATGAGTCAGGGAAATATATTTCCCTGACTTATTTTTCATCTGAACCCTATTTTATTTTATTTTTTTTTCAAATTGCACTTCTGTAGGAATGGGTGGGTTTTTTTCTGGATACCGACTGTTTTTTTTTATAATTATATATTGCAGTTTTGGTATAAAATTTTTTAAATAGCAATACAAATTATAATTCCTGATATTTCATAGTGTTAGTTGTACCACATCTTTAAATTAGATGAAAAAGAAAATATGGTTGAAGAAAAAAAATAAAGCCCAGATGAAACTGTGTGCCCTTAACACTGCAGAAGTACTACATTTATCCTAGTTTCAACTTGTTCTCATATCTTTCACTTGTTGGTGGTTTTAGTGTCTGGGTACTTCTCACTCAGAACAGATTGTTGGATAAAAACAGTCGGTCACTAACCTGCTTCCACTAGACAAGTGGTCATTAAAGTCTTTTTCATTAAGTTTTGTTATCATATTCTTACTTTAGATGCTGCTCCTCAAGCTGTTATTGACTGGAAATTTTGGCTCACAAAATCAGTGTGTGGGTGTAATGTGTCAGCTCATTGGACTTATTTCATGTATGTCTGAATGTAATATTCAAGTGCTTACCTGCTCACAGCCACAAAATGGAGGGAGCGGTATTATTATAACACTTAGTTCTATAACTGAATTTCTAAAGAATTACAATAAAAACATTCAGACAATTTTTTTTCATAATGAGTATTTCATATTTGATAATCAGCCACATTCAAGCACGTTTCATTTTTGTGTGTTTTTTTAATGCATTGTCTGTTTTTGTTACAGGGCTGGGGGAGAAGAGAATCCTGCATCTTTGGCTGAGAGTTGTTTTCGAGAGTTGCTTGGCCGTGCTGCATACGGAAACATGAACAATGCTGTTCGGCCTGTGCTAGTGTAAGTATATTTGCCATAGCATAAAAGACTGCTTGGCCAATGCATATCAGAAATTTAAATGTTTATGTATTTAAACTACGGGCAGCATGGTGGCTTAGTGGTTAAAACATTAGCCTTTTAGCGCTGAGGATACAGGTTCAAATCTCAATCTGGGTGGTGTTTCCATGTTCTCCTCGTGGATTTCCTCCGAGTTTTCCGGTTTCCTCCCATAGCCTAAAAATTTGGATTCAAAGTGAATTGATGGCAAGAAATTGATTATTTAATTAGTGATTCCTTTAATTATTCATTCATTCATTCATTATCTCCCGCTTATCCTCTATTAGGGTCGCGGTGGGGTTCCCCATGCCCATCCAGGTGAGAATGTCTCGGGCGCTGGGCAGATAGACCCAGGACAGGGTGCCAATCCATCGCTGGGCACACACTCACTCACACAGACACACTCTAAATGGGGCAATTTTGAGAATTCAATTAACTTGATCCATGTTTTTGGACTGTGGGAGGAAACCGGAGAACCCGGAGGAAACCCACGCAGACACGGGGAGAACATGGAAACTCCACCAGATGGGGAACCGGGAATTCGAACCGGGAATCCCTAGTGCTGAGAGGCGAATGTGCTAACCACTAAGCCACCGTGCTGCCCTTCCTTTAATTATTAAGTAATTAATCACGGGTCCGCATTCTCCAAAGAAATGATGCTTTGGCGTTTTCAGATACATGAAACAATTAAAGAGTATTGCCACGTCTCTTATCTAGGTTGTAATACCAAGCTGCCTGTTAAGTAAGGGATTAGGGAAGATAAAATCACTACTTCATCACTCAGTGTATAGGTGTACTAAAGTTTAAGGGCTTTTCATATAAGACATCGTTCTGCTTATCAAAAAGTGTTAAAGCTTTTCTTGCTTACAGGCAGAGCAACTCTGTGCGTGTGCTGTTTGAATTTAAAATAAATAGATTTGAAATCAACAGTAATCTTCAGCCAACTAAAAATGATTCATTAGACCTTTGGACGTGGATTGCCTGACTGGTCTATTGAAATTTTAATCAAGTTAGGATTTATCACTGTGAATTTTAGCTAGTTTCGTGCTGAACATTAGACTCAGCAACTTACACAGCGGAGTGGTGATCTGATGAGGCTGCAGCTCTCCGTTAAATATGTCTCTGTTTGAAAAAGCTGTATAAGTTGATTTGTAATGTAAAATGTATTTGATGTATTTTTAAAACTACAACTACTAGCTACTATTATGGAAGAAAAAAGTTTTGCACTGTGGTTTTTAGCAGGACTGGGTAATGTTTTTTTTTTTTTTCTGAGATTTATTTTTTGTTGCACTGTTTTGGCAACCCTGTGCAATCAGACAAACCAGTCACACTGGATGATGATGTGGGCAACATGACATTTACCACGACATCTCCAGATTCTTTTGAGTCGGTCACAGTGTAAACTTGCTTTCATCTGTGAAGAGAATGAGCTCCACTGGTAGACAAGTGAATGGCAATTAAGCGTCATGGTGCTGGGCTGTGAATTTATATCCCACCAGAAGATGTCAGACTCCATCTTCACACTCATGAAGTCTGTTACTTACAGTTTGTACACCAGACGCTTACTGGGGATCGATTTGGAGTGCTCTGGCAGTACTCCTCCTGTTCCTCCTCACACAAAGGAGCAGATAACTGCTCCTGCTGCTGGGTTATTCACTTTCTATAGCCCTGTCCTGCTCTCCTCATTTAACATGTCCTGGTATCAATGCTCTTAAGACTGCTGGGAGACAGAGAAATGCTTTTTGCAGCAGCACGTATAGATATGTTGGGCTACCACATGCTACCAATAAAAAAAAAAAACACTAGTAAATACAAAACTAAAGGAGACTCAGCCAGAAAGGATAAGATTAAAGAAATGATCTGCAGCTGCCACCTGCAAAACCATGTTGAGGTTGTCTTGATGTTACCTTTTCGGTGCACCTGTTTGTCACTTTCATTTCATTTCATTTCATTTCTGGCTAAGCAGACTGCTATCCCTAAAGTTTGACTGACTTTGTGTTCTAGTGGGATGTTTAAATGTTCCCTTATTTATTCTGAACAGTGGGTTTTTAAACTAGTGTATAGTCATTGGTTACTTTTTTTTTTTTTTCACAACGTCTATAATTGAAGTAAAATAGAAGAGATTACAATAGAAGTTGAAAATAGCAAACGTCTAATTGCCTAAAACTCTGAAAATAATAAAGATTTGAAAATTAGACCATGCTGTTTGTATGACCCATATTTAAATTCTGTAATAAATGTGGTGTTTGTGCATTTGATTACAATGCACGGTACAACTGGAAATGGCTTTCTGAATTATTTTCTATACATTATGCACTGGGCCCATTTGCTAAAAAACAATGAACAAGGCAGTTTTTAGCGTTTGGTACAGCGCTTTTGACTTTATGCTAGCGTTTATCACCTAGACGATCTTTCTTCCCTCATGCTTTTTTATTGCTTGGCTCGAACAGATAAAGCCGAGGCCCAATGTTCTCTTTTTATGCTGTCAAAGCTCGCTAATGAGATTCTTTTGTCTGGTCTCAGTCATCGGCCAATTAGAGCCAAGCTGGATGAGTGTGTTAGAAGAATATCAAAGCAATGCATTCAGCCATTCTGTCACGTTACACCCATCTCCTTTTGAACAAATTTAACTATGAGTCGCATTTGTTCCGCTCTGTTTCTATGGTAATTTGTGTGTGCTGCTTAGTTAACATCTTCCCATAGTCAGGTCTTTATGTGAAAAGCTTTTTTAAAGTGTAGATTGAGTGTTTGAGCTTTTATACGTGTGTGTGTGTGTGTATGTGTGCGCGGGCCTGTGTGTGTGCCATTGGGTTTTGAGAGGGACGTTTTGAAGTACACAATAAAGAAGATAGGTTAATGCTTTAGAGGAGCGATTCGTATCTCTGATAGGGAATAAAGCCTGTGGTACAGAGAGGCAGACAGAGAAGGAAGAACACGATGGGTTTTTGAAGAAAAGATTGGGAAGGCTTTCTTCCAGGGATACTAAAAATAGCTAGGACAGGGGGCAGATTGACGTCACCATGGTGACTAGAGGCTGGAATAAAGGAGGAGAGGGAAGGAGAGAAGGATGGTAGGACAGACAAATTAGGCAAAGCAAAGGGCAGAAAAAGGTACAAGGTGGAAAATAAAGCAGCGAACAAAGCAAATAAACTATATGGGGCAAAATTTTATTGCACTACTAATGCATATAATAAGTGGGAAAAGGAGGTACTTACTGGGATCAATGGTAACGCTAATCTAATATATTTATGTGTTTAAACAATACAACATAACATTGTTCGTTACCTAATGGATTACCTACCTAATTATAAGTTTAATATAAAGCAGGTCGATAATATGACTTCTACCCAATGTCTGGTTTAAGGTTGTATTCTGCCCAACTCTTTTGTGAAACATGGTATATCAAGAAGCATCTTTAGCTTTAGAGACAGGCTCGTCTCTAAGTGTAACATGGGGGTCAACATATCAATAAAACTATCAACAGTTCACCAATAGCTTTTTTTCTCCTGTTTATTTCAGTCAGGGTATCAAATATAGAATCTGATTTATGATTTTGTAATCGTGTTAGGGATAGCTTAGTAGCAGTCATGGTTGAAATTTGGTTAAATCTCCTTAAAATGAACAGATGTGCATGTGTATCTGCATGTGTGTGTTTGTATGTAACTCACCTTTTCGCTCTTTCAGGCATCTGGATAATCATCATCTGTGGGATCCAAATGAGTTTGCTGTATCTTGCTTCAGGATCATAATGTACTCGATACAGGCAAGACACACACACACACACACACACACACACACACACATCCATTCTCCTTTTTTTAACAATGTTAGTTACTATCTTTAGATACAAGACAATTAGCCCACATATTCTGTATTAAGGGGTTGTTAAGTGTTTCCTGCTGAGAAACTTACTCATAAGGTATACAGGTATAAAACTAAAGTTGATAATAAGTAGATAAACTTTTTAAGTTTAATAAGTAGATAAACTCCTGCTGCAGAGTTTCAGGGTGGTGTAAATAAAGGCAGAAGGCCTTCAAATTATTTCTCATAGGAACTGTGCTCAAATTTACACGTTCCAGAAATCTAGTGTTCTGCATATATTCCTACAAACACATATAATTGGATAGTGGTGTTGTGGTGTCTTTGAGAGCATAGCACAGTTGTATTAATGATTTGGGTACTGATAGCTAAGTCATTATCAGCATTTGGCCATCATATCTATATATTGATTAGCTGTTTAAAAGTAAGATGTAAAAACTGTAAGATGTTACAGTTACAGCAGATTAATTCATTACATTTTTGCTGCAGTTTTCTCAGCTTGCTGCAGGTGTGGTAAAAATACTTTGACTCAACCATTTTATCAAGTGATCTATATTGCCTACTATGACTGCACACAAAGGAATTTGTCCTCCACGTTGAACCCAACCGTGCGGTGAAACACACGCACATACACATTAGTGAGCACACGTGCCTGAAGTGGTGGTGCCGGGGGAGCAATTGGGTTTAGGTGCCTTCCCCAAGGGCAGTTCAACCATGGTACTTGTTGGGACCAGCAGTCAAATAGAGGATTTTTAGGTCACAAGGCTTGTTCCTTAACCACAAGCCTACGACGGACCCCTATTACTGTAATTATTGTATATTATTTTAAAATTATTGTATTGTAATTTTTTTTTTAGATTGCCCTTTTGTACATATAAACATGTCTAATGGAGCATCTGTAAAAACTGCAATTTCTCCCCAGGGATTGATAAAGTATTCTAATTCTGATGTATGATGAGGCAATGGTATGTTTATTCCCTTAATCCTCTACTAGGGTCACTGGGAGGGGTTCCCCATGCCCATTCTGGGGAGAATGTTTCAGACACTGGGCACACACACACAAGAACATACTTCATTCGGGATGGACAAACAGATGGACTACATTCTGGAGTTGTAGAACTACAAAGTTTTTTTTTAACTGAGAAAATAGATTATAAGTAGAGCAAAAAGAAAAAATTGACCAGTACTGTACAACAGAATGTAACTTCAAAATACAAGTAAATTTGAAAAAAAAAAAATAAGAAAACATTAATCATGTGTGTGGCTGAAAAAAACAATTGAGTTGGGTTAATGGGTTGTTTGCTAGTAGGAACACATTGCATAGCCATTTGAAAAAAAAAACTACCATCACCATGAATACATTCATTCATTCATTATCTCCCGCTTATCCTCTATTAGGGTCGCGGTGGGGTTCCCCATGCCCATCCAGGGGAGAACGTCTCGGGCGCTGGGCAGATAGACCCAGGACAGGGCGCCAATCCATCGCTGGGCACACACTTACTCACACAAACACACTCTATATGGGGCAATTTTAAGAATTCAATTAACTTGATCAATGTTTTTGGACTGTGGGAGCAAACCGGAGAACCTGGAGGAAACCCATGCAGACACGGGGAGAACATGCAGACTGGGTGGGAGAACTCCACCCAGATGGGGATTCGAACCGGGAATCCCTAGCGCTGAGAGACGAACGTGCTAACCACTAAGCCACCGTGCCGCCCCATGAATACATGAGTTAAGACAATTGTGATGAAAAGATTGTTGGAATTAACATCTTATTAAATATCAAATCTTTTTAACGTCATTAAAACCACAGATATTTTTGTGCAGTTCACAAATCAAACATTAAGGTGGGTGGGCTACAAAAGCAGATGACTCCATTCAGAAATGTATTTGGTTTACATACATCATCATTAATAGTTTTCCTAATAAATCTTATTGGAATGTGTACTTTCCAGGCTCAGCACTCTCATCACGTGATCCAGCAGGTTCTTAACCACCTGGACACACACAGTAAGAGTACACCACGTGTACGAGCAGGAATTGTCCAGGTGCTTCTGGAAACTGTTGCTATAGCAGCCAAGGGCTCTGTTGGTAAGTCTATAGTTTATATGAAATCCTTGATCTAAAGTTTTGATCAAATTGGACTAGTCAGTATTGTTAGTCCGAAGGAAGAAAAAAAAAAAAAAAAAAAAAAA